>JAJOOF010000403.1:0-128370 GCA_029582545.1 Solanum lignicaule | reverse complement strand
TGGCCTTTGGCCTTGGCTTGCCCCCCCCCCCCCCTCCTTTTTTTTCTTGGCACTCCTCCTTAAGGCCTTAACCCATACACCCCCATAGGACATCTAGGGGGTGTACTAACTTAATGATAATTCATTTTACACCTCTTTGACATTACGTTAGGGCTCAAGTTCAATCTACGAAACAGTTTGGGTGCCACTCATGACGGTCTGGGTCATGACAAATTTTGTATCAGAGCCCTATGTTCGTTGTTTTTTGTGTACCAAAATGAGTCTAGTAGAGTCTTGCGGAATGGTACGGAGACGTTTGTACTTTTCTTCGAGTGACTATTGGACTTTAGGAAATCTCTCTATTTTCTTTTGTCTCCTTTCATGTTATAACTTGGGTCCAATTGGTATCTTGCAATCCAAATTGGTATCTAATTTCCTTCACTCTTCTGTCCGTAGATGGTTAACACTAGATTAAATGGTGTCAGGCCCGTAGCTCCCGTAAATACGCAAGCAGAGGAATCTGCAGCAAGAGGTCACGGTCGAGGCAGGGGTAGAGGAAGAGATAGGGGCAGAGGCTGAGGAAGGGTAGCACCTACTAGGTATGGAGCACTAGTTGAGAATGCTCCTGGAGATAAGGTTCCTCCTGCGCACCATCAAGAGGTAGAAGAGAATGTGGAGATGGGAGATGACGAGAATGTTGGACAGGAAGAGGATGCACCAGTTGGGAATACCGGCGTTCCACCCTTAGACCCAGTGTTAACTTAATAGATAATGTCTTTTCTAAAGGGATTGGTTGGTCCTGGAATCCTTCCAGCAATGCAATCTACTCAATCCCCAACCAACTGCCTCGCTACTGTTACTAGTCCTAGGAGAGATGTAACATTAGGTACTGATGCCTTTTTCTATCCTTTGGTGGGTCCTGTGATGACTGGTAATGAGTATGAGATGTTGACTAAATTTCTGAAATTGAAGCCCCCTGTGTTTCTTGGTTCTTAGAATAAGGATGCCTATGAGTTCATTTTGGATTGTTATGCGAGGCTGCATAAGTTATGTATTGTACATCAACATGGAGTGGAATTCGTGACTTTCCAGCTTCAGGGTGAGGCTAAGAAGTGGTGGAGAGCTTATGTGGATTGCAAATCGTCAACATTAACCCCACTCACTTGGACATAGTTTCATGCTCTGTTTCTGGAAGAGTATGTGCCTCGGACCTTGAGAGATCGTTAGAAGGATGAGTTTATGGCTTTGGAGCAAAGGTGGTATGTTTGTGGCTGCTTTTGAGGCTAAGTTTCATGCTTTGTCTAGATATGCTACGCAATTGGTAACTACTAAGCAGGAGAAGATCCGTCTATTCATCAAGGGATTGAACTCTGAGTTACAGGTATTGTATGTGTACATGACTTCTGCAGGGAAAAGTTTTAATGAGATAACGGAATTTGTGAAGAAAGTGGAAGTAGTGAGGCGCGATGGGCAAGCTAAGGCATTGCCTAAGAAAGCTAAGAACTCCGGTAACTTTTAGGGTTCCTACTCAAGAGGTTTGGGTAGGCCGACACTTGCAGCCCGACAATTCAGTTCTCTATGCCCGCTTCTACATGTAATTACTACGGAACTCCACCTCAAAATTTGATTCAGGATAGCCAGAGAGCCGCCTCTATGGCTAACAATAGACCGTCTTTTGATCGCACATGTTATAATTGTGGAGAACCTGGGCACATGAGGAGAGATTGTCCCAAACCATGCATATTAGTTCCTGCGCAACAGCAGTCTAGAGCAGTGGTACCCATGGGAAATTGTAATAATAGTCGAGAACATCCACAAGGTGGGCGAGAAGGAAATTGGCGAGGCCATGGAGGTCGGGGAAATGGTAATGCAGGCAGAGGAGCAGCGCAACCAGGCAAGGAGGTTGTCCGTCAAGATGACATCACTCAGTTTTATGCCTTTCCAAGCAATATCGAGGAAGAGGTCTCTGATGTGGTGATCACAAGTACTATTCTTGTCTGTGACCGAATGGCTAATGTGTTATTTGATCCGGGTTCTACCATTTCATACGTGTCAATTCGTTTGCCTTGGGATTAGATACGGTATGTGATTTACTTGATGCCCCCATCCATGTTCTACCCTAGTTGGAGAGTCTATCATAGTCACCCATGTTTATCATGCTTGTCATGTATGCTTATGGGTTTTCAAACTTGGGGTGATTTGGTTATTTTGGATATGACCGACATTGATATAATCTTAGGCATGACTTGGTTGTCCCCCTTTTATGATGTGCTTAACTGTAATACTAAGTATGTGACTTTAGAGATCCCGGGAAGGGAAATGTTAGAGTGGGAAGGGATGTACAAGCCTAAGACAACTAAGGTTATATCTTCCATTCGGGCAAGAAAACTGGTAGTGCAGGGTTGTTTAGAGTATTTGGCACATATTCGGGATGTTGAGATTGAGTATCCCCCTATTGAGTCCATTCCTATAGTATCAAAATTTAGAGAAGTGTTTCCTACTGAGTTACCTGGTATGCCTCCGGATGGAGATATAGATTTTTGCATTGACTTGGAACCTAGTACCCGCCCCATCTCCATTCCTCGTTATCGTATGGCTCCTGCAGAGTTAAGAGAGCTTAAGGCTCAGATTCAGGAACTTCTTTATAAGGTATTTATTCATCCTAGTGCTTCCCCATGGCGTGCTCCTGTCTTGTTTGTTAAGAAAAAGGATAGTAGTATGAGAATGTGCATAGACTATCACCAATTGAATAAGGTCACCATTAGAAACAAGTACCACTGCCTCGGATAGATGATCTTTTGACCAGTTGCAGGGCGCATCACCTTTCTTAAATTTTGATTTAAGGTCTGGTTACCATCAGTTAAAAATTAGGCCTGATGATATACCGAAAACGGTATTCCAGACCCGTTATGGGCACTATGAGTTTCTAGTTATGTCGTTTGGGCTGAGAAATGCGTCTGCAGCTTTCATGAGTTTGATGAATGGTGTGTTTAAGCCATGTTTGGATTCGTTTGTGATTGTATTTATTCATGACATTTTGGTTTATTCTTAGAGTAAGGAAGAGAATGCCGATCACCTTCGTATTGTTCTGGGTGTTCTTCGGAAACATAAGTTGTATGCGGAATTTTCTAAGTGTGAGTTTTAGTGGACTTAAGTTGCCTTTTTGGGGTATGTAGTTTCAAGGGAAAGAGTAACGGTAGATCCCCAAAAGATTGAAGCAGTCCGAAAGCTTGTGAAGAATTTTGCTTCTATCGCCACACACTTGCCAAGGTTGACCAAAAAGGCGGTACCTTTTGAATGGACTGAAAAATGTGAGGAAATCTTTCAAAAGCTCAAGACTCTCTTGGCCACAACACCTATTCTTGTGCTACCGGTGGAAGGTAAGGATTTTTATTCTTTATTGTGCCGCTTCACATTCGGGTTTGGGTGCGTAATTGATGTAGAATAAGAATGTCATAGATTATGCTTCACGACAGTTGAAAGTGCATGAACATAGTTACCCAACACATGATTTAGAGTTGGCAGTGGTAGTGTTTGCTCTTAAGATCTGGCGACACTATCTTTATGGTGTTAAGGGTGACGTATTTACTGACCACCGTAGCCTACAACATGCATTCACTCAAAAGGAATTAAATTTGAGACAGCGAAGGGGGATGGAGTTACCCAAGGATTATGATGTGACCATCCAGTATCATCCGGGTAAGGCTAACGTGGTGGATGACACATTAATTCGGAAGGCGGTGAATATGGGTACTCTAGCTTGCTTGGGCGTGACCTAGCGACCTTTGGCTAAAGAAATTGAACATTCCGAGTCTAAGTTCATGTGGTTGGGCATCTCGGAAAAAGGTGGGGTGTTATCTAGCATTGAGGTTAGGGCCAATCTTCATTGAGGAGATCAAGGACAAAAAATTTGAAGATGAGAATTTGAATGAGGTTAGAAAGAAGACAGTGATTAGTAAGGCACAAGATATGGTTCTTCATGCGGGGTGTGTGTTCATTTTTAAAGGAAGGATTTGTGTTCCTAAAGTAGGCGACTTGATTCAGAATTTATTGACAGAATCCAATGGTTCGTGATATTCCATTCATCCAGGAGTGAACAAGATATACCGAGATTTGAAGAGACTTTATAGGTGTCCTGTCATAAACAAAATATAATAGAGTTTGTGGCTAAGTGCCAAAAATGCCAACAAGTGAAATATGAACATCAAAGACCTGCAGGTTTGCTTCAGAGAATGCCAATTCCGGAATGGAAGTGGGAAATGATAGATATGGATTTTGTGGTTGGTCTCCCCAAGACCTTGGGGAAGTTTCGTTCTATTTGGGTAGTGGTTGAAAGATTGACTAAGTCAGCCCACTTCATTCCAGAGTAGACTATAATGCGCAACAATTGGCTAAGGTGTATGTTAAGGAGATAGTAAGGTTGCACGGAGTGCCCCTTTCTATCATTTCAAACCGTGGTACGCAGTTCACATCCAAATTTTGGGGAAAATTACATGAGGAGTTGGGTACGCAACTCACTTTTAGCACAACCTTCCATCTGCAGATGGACGGACAGTCAGAGAGGACCATTCAAGTATTAGAAGACATGATGAGGGCATGTGTGATTGATTTTGGAGAACATTATGATAAGTTCCTACCTTTGTGTGAGTTCTCCTATACTAACTGTTACCACTCCAGCATTGATATGACACCATTTGAGGCACTATATAGGAAAAGATGTAGATCACCAATATGATGGTTTGAGGCTGGAGATCTAAAACCTTTGGGAGTTGACTTGGTGATGGATGCTTAGGATAAGATAAGAAGCATCAAAACTAAGCTCCTAGCAGCCCAAAGTAGACAGAAAAAATATCCAGATCACAAGGTAAGAGACATGGCATTTTAGACCGGTGAGATTGTTCTTCTTAAAGTGTCACCCATGAAAGGGGTGATGAGATCGGCAAGAAGGGCAAACTTAGTCCTCGATACATTGGACCATTCGAAGTTCTTGACTGTGTAGGGCCGGTGGCTTATAGGTTGGCTTTACCTCCTAATCAATCGGGAGTTCATCCGGTGTTTCATGTGTCTATATTGAAGAAGTATCATGGGGACGAGGATTACATCATAAAGTGGGACTCAGTGTTGTTAGACAAGGACCTTCAATATGTGGAGGAACCGATTGCAATTCTTGATCGTGATGTCCGAAAGATGAGGACCAAGGAGATTAACTCCATGAAAGTTCAATGGAAGTATCGTCCGATGGAGGAAGCTACTTGGGAAACTGAGAAGGACAAGTGTGACAAGTATCCTAGTTGTTCAACGATTCAAGTACTACTCTACCATTATTCTAGCCATGCCTTTCCTAGTTGATCACTTGGGGATGAGTGATAAGTAAATTTGTATCTATTTTAACGACCTGATTCCATCGCTATGGAAAAGAAAATGGGGAAAGAATTTGGGCCAAAAAATTTGTGGGTAGTAACTTGGAAATTCCTAGCCTAGTCCAGATTTGGACGAAATATGAGTCATGTAAGGTCTGGGTAAATCTGGTAATGAATGATATATCTAATTATGTTTCTCATCACATGAGTGGATAACTAAGATGTTAATGAAATTGTACGACTTTACATAATTGAATTTGGGTGAGTAGAACTCCCGAAATTGAACTTAGCGTGAACGAGTATTTTCAGAGTGTCATGGGTTGAAGATATGTTGTGAAATGGGGTTTGAAACTCTAAATTTGACTCTATGTATCCGTGCAAGCCGCTAGGGTGGGATTATTCCCACTAGGGCAGGGCCGTTGTAGCAGGATTGAGGTCGCCATAACAGGATAGACGAGAATTAAGTCGGGATTGAAACCCCTAAAATGCTATTTTCTGCAAGTTTTGTTCTAAAGAGTTAGGAGACAACCCCAGGCGAATTCTTGAAGGTTTTCCATGACATTTAGTGCAAAAGGTAATCATTTCACTGCCCGAATCCAATTTTCGATCCATAGAATGTAGTTTCTTGGGTAATTATCCATGGGGAAGGATTTTGATTTGGGATTTATGGTGGAAAAAGCCCTAAGTTGGGTATTTGGATGATGCGTTTGGCCTAGGGTTGATAATGTTGTTATTAATCTGGGCAATTAGGCTTCGTTGATTGATCCTTGTGTTAATTGATTGCTTGTAGACCAAGAACAAGCGAATAGAATCTGGAAAGGAAAGAATCAATTTTCATAGAAGGATTCGAGCTTTGTTCAAGGTAGGTGATGGTTGTGATTTCCATGAGAGGACCATTGACTTGTTATATATGCGTATTATTGAGAATGTAATCATTGATATTGTATATGTTTGGTATATGCATGGTTACTATGTTGTACCTGCTTATGTATGTTTCTCTTACTGGGATAGCCTGCGTGATCCTACAAGTACACTTTGATTGTGTACTGATACTGCACTTGCTCTTTCTTTGTTGAGTACATGTCATCTTCAAGTGGCTACTGACAAATGTCGTTTAGAAGATCACTGATCTTCATCGAATTTAAGGGTGAGCCAGTTCTTCCAGGCTGCAATGGGTTCTTTTTTTGTTTAGTCAATTTTCTTCGGACTTAGGCTTGTACCTTAGATATTCCTATGTTTAAATTGGGTTATACCCACTTTTCTTAGACTTGTTGAACTTTAGATGTTTTGGTACATTGACTTTCAGGTTATAGGGATTAATTTCCGCAATGTTTTAGTATGGTTGATTAGACTTTTGGAGTTTATGGGAACTTCATTTTTATTATGCATTTAAACCTGCTTTCGTATCTTTAAATGCTTTGTTTGGGATTAATAAGTTAATATTAATGCTTCTCCCACTGGAGGGTTAGTGTGGGTTCCACTTACGACGGTCTGGATTGTGATAGAAAGACACACGCAATCACGAGTTAGAAAGAAACTTTAATAGAGATAAACTCTATCACACGGAATGAGTATGACAGAAGTGAGATAGTTTCTAAATCTTGCAGCCTCCTAATTATAGATGTGGCGTGCTTCACACCGATAACTAGGACTCTACAGACACGGCTTCATAGACTCCCTAGGACTCGTGTACTCTATGCTCTGATACCAAGTTTGTCACGCCCCGAGCTTACACCCTGGGCGGGTGTGGCACTCGAGAACCATTGTTGGCCCCAAGCTAACCCTTGGCCTAGCTTACTACTCAGCGGAAGACTTTACTCAACAAGATAAACTCATGAAAATACTTAGAATGATGTAAAGGAAACATTCATTAGCTAATAAGGCAACTAAAGTCTTATAACAAAACAAAACAGCTGAAATGAAATAAGGCTAATGAACTAATAACCTCTAACTGTCTATGAAGCCTCTAATACTAGGAGGGATGTCGGGACAGGACCCCCAATCATCCTAACAACTAAAATAAATAAAGCAATAAAAAGGGATCCTCCGAAAAGCAAGGAGGCCCACCAAAAGACTCTGAGTGCTCGACTGTTTCAATGAGACACTAGATGCTGAACCTGATTACCTGTATCTCCATCATAAAACGATGTAGGCCAAATGGAATCAATACATTGAATTTATGAGCATGCGAGGGGAAAGCTAAACATGACATAAGCTTTAACTGAATTTTGAAAGAAACACTTACCTCAATTTTACTCAACTCATGGATACTCAACTCAATGCATAAATAAACAACAATAAAGATGCCCCACGGTAAACACTGGGTAGCCAAGTGCAGAGCCTTAGGCAGCATCAACTAATTCAGAACTTAATTTGAAAGCCATATTTCGACCCGGACTTTTTCGGGATGCCGCTAATATCCAACAAATGACAAGTGGTTTTCCTTGTGTGGATCCTATTTCAATGGGAACTTGATGAGTCGATCCACCTACACGTAGTTTATATAAAGCATTTAAAACAGTACATAGTAACTCAATGTATTGAATAATACCATAACAACTCAATGTATACATATATAATAAAGTAATATACTTTTGTGGGAGTTTATCTAACCGACAACCATCACTATGAGCTGTGTGATGGTACATCGTCTCACCCACGCTGCCAGAACTGTCCTATAACTTTCCAGGATATAGAACGCCTCAACTAAATGGATCCACTAGTCCATGCTATAAAACATTAAGGAATCATCTAAAAAGTATGACCATTTCTACCCACAATGGCTACATGGTTTATGGAGGCTTGAGTTATTATGAACTCATCCCCATATTGGTGCTCAATACTACTCCCAAATATACTCAGCTCATATGTTTATAAACATAACTCTTTCTCTGTGGTTTGAGATTATTACTCAAAAAACTTATCTCTTAAAAGAGATGGAACTCAATATTACTCATGAAAACTCATTTGGAAGTCGGTGTTTCCTCTCTTGTCTAAATGTGAAAACATTTTAACTCGTGGGAAAACTTAGTTCATTATATAATCTTTTGAAGAAATGAACTTCACTCTTACTCTTATTCAACTCAATGCTCAAATCTTTAAAGCAACTCTCAAACAATTGCGAAAGACTTTTGAAAGACTCTAAGAACTCTCTTGACTTGACTCTTAACTCTACCTTGAATTTGAATTATGAATTCAAGGTTATGATTTGGGATAGGAATGATATTGTGATGTTTATGAGTGTTTTTAGAAAGTTACACATGAGAAATGATCAAGAAATCACTGTCTGGGAGTAAGTCCGCGATGCGGAGATGCAATTTAAATATTTGTTCAAAGTAATTCTTGAGGGAAAGGGGTCCTCGACCTCTTCGTGACGCGGAGAGAAAAAGTCCCACTTCTGAGGAATAGGTCCGCGACGCGGACCTGGTACTCAGATTTTGCCCGACTTATTCCTTCTTGGTTTCCTAACCTCAATTCGCCTAAATTCGATTCTTTTTCTCAACTCCTCTTTAGAATCAGATACCCAGTATATTTACACAAGAATCCAACTCAAAACATCTCTTAAAATCGATAAAACTATCTCAAGAAACTCATCAATCCCATCCAAGTTCAAGAATGAAAACCATTCAACAACACAACTCAAGAACATCAAATCTTCAATCTTTTAGGACGAAAATTACATTGATATAAACATTTTTGATGTATGGGTGAATGAACCCAACGCTATGTGAACTCACATACCTCGTAGGATTGAATCCTTGGCAAAATCCACAATCACTTGCTCAAGAAATCGACGAATCTTTGACCTTTCTCTTCTTTTCTCCTCTTCAGTTCTTTTCCCTAATACCCTAGAATATAATTTGAGTGCGTAAACTTAACCAATTCAGTGTAGACCCCTAAGGAATGACCAAAAATGAATTAAGCTAATTGGGTAATGAAAAGACCAAAATACCCTTCTAAAATCCGGTTTTGACTTTCCTTATACAGACAACCCGACTTGAAACAAGAATATCTCCCTCATATAAACTCGAAAACAAGAAAACTTGGTGGCATTGAAAATATAATTCAAAGAACTTTCATATAGTATCTTGTATCCCACCTAACTCATCTTGTTCTAGGAGTTATGGTCATCTGAAGTTGACCCAAAACTTATCCTTAGCTTAATTTGTCAAACTTTCCAAATTTGATTATTTCCAAAAAAAAAAAGTTTCTTTCTAATTCCAGTTCATTCAAGTAGCGGGGTGTTACAATAATTGTACGAAAGAATTTGAGTTGGAAAGAATCAAATTCTTGGAGAAAGACTTACCATGAAGAAGAATCATGAAAAAGATTGAAATTTTTTTAATGGAGTTTTCTACTTTGATTTTTTCTTAGGGGTTTGCCTTAGTGTTTTAGAGAGAAGGAAATGATGGATTAAGAGATAAAAATCTAATTGTTTTGGGTCTTTAAATAGTTAAGAAATTCGTTTAGGGTTTTCTTAGAGGTAAAAAGACAAAAATAATCCTTTTTAATATTTTTCCGTCGGCTTATTCGTCACTGCACTGTATATGGTTACTAAAATAGTAATAGCTTTTTACTCAAACTCGGATAGTTACAAAATTGGTGGTGTTGGACAGAAGATACAAATACCTTCAATTTGATAGGTTATGGGCCACGTAACTCTTTATAATCTAAGAGATATGGTTGTTTGAAGTTGACCCAAAGAGAATCTTACATTAAAACTTAATCGGTAAGGAAACTATTAACTCTACTTTGTGCTAGGAGTTTCTAGTGACCTTAATTGATATCCAATATCATTTTTGCACTAAAGAATTTTACCTTTACACATATGGTCAATTTAAGACTCACCCAATACGACCTTACATGTAAATAAAGTATAGTTCGGGTCTTAACTTAGAAATTTTTGGGGTGTTACAATTTCTTTCATTTTTGCTTTCATTTTTTAAAAATTTATTTCAGGCAGATGGAAAGTGTTAATAGAAATCCATGAAATATTTTGCATCTTTGTAAAGTGTAAGTTTGTAAGTTGATGGTATCTCTGTGTAGTTGCTCTACATAGGTAGAATCACTCTTAAATATGTATGTATTTATAGATAGAAGCAAATAGATCCCCTTAGTCTATACAACTTACAAATCACAAAATCAATAGACAGACACAAAAAATTAGCACCAATACTTGAGAAATTATTTTCTCTATCGTCTTTATCGATGAAAGTGTATCAAATAATAAATGAAATGTCTTAAACCAAAAGTATTTGTGATGTAGTGGTAGAATAGTACCCACTCATGGTATTTATAATCTAGATTGTATGTTTCAACTGATGTATTGTATAATTGTGTAATTTAAGTGTAACACTCCAGAATTTTTTTGAACTAAGACTCAAACCATCTTTCATTGTGAATAGGATAATACGAAGGAATTTAAAATTTCTTAAGTTTTAAGGTCAGGTCACTAGATGTAGCACATTGAGTTCCAAAAAGAACTAAATTGGAAATAGCAAAATCTGAAATTTTGCAAGTTAGGCTTAAGTTATGTGTTTTGGGTCAACTTCAAACGACCATAACTCCCAATACAAAATGATTTAGGTGGGCTACAAGATAGCTAATGAAAGGTCTTTGAATTATCTTTCCAACTCCACCAAGTATACTAAATTTTGAGCTTGTATGAGGGAGATATTCCCATTTGAAGTCGGACTGTCCAAATAAGGAAAGTTGCCCGAAAATAGTAAGGGGTATTTTGGACTTTTCCTTACCCTATCAGATTTAATTCATTTTTAGTAACGTATCAACGGTCTAATCCTATTAGGTTCAGTTTTATAATCCTAATATATGCCTAGGGTTTAGTTGAGAGTTCAAGAAGAGAAAAGAAGAGAAAAGAGGAGAAAAGAGGAAAGGATCAAGGCGTTCATCGAGGTACTTGAGTTTTGTTGTGGATTTTCGACATGAGTTTGATCCCTAAGAGGTAAGTAAGCTTCCATAGTGTTGGGTTCTTTCACCCACACACCAATCATGAGTTTCTTTTACGAATCTATCCATAAATATTAAGCAATTTAATTTCTTGATGAGTTCTTGAGAGTGTTCTTGAAGTTTTCTTATCGATTAAGTTTTGATGTAAGATTCTACTTGGGTCAACTTCAAATAACCATATCTCTTAGAATATAAAGAGGTACATGATTCATAACCTATTAAATTAAAGGTATTTGAATCTACTTTCCAACGCCACCAATTTCGCGTCAATCCAATTTCTGAGTAAAGAGTTATGACTATTTTAGTAACCAATACAATGTTGTTACGAATTAGCCGACGGCAAAACATTAAAAAAGGTTGTTTTTGTTTTTTTACCTCCAAGAAAACCCTAAGCGAATTTCTTGACTAATAAAAGGCTCAAAACAATCAGATTTTCATCTTTTAGTCCATCATTCTCTTCTCCCCCAAACCCTAGGGCAAAACCCTAAGGAAAAATCAACGTAGAAGACCCTGTTCAAGATTCTTTCAATCTTTTTCAAGATTCTTCTTCAAGATAAGTTTTTCTCCAAAAATTCCATTCTTTCCAACTCAAGTTCCTCCATACAATTATGAATCACTAATGAAAATCATAATTCTTGGCCATATAGATTTCAAGAAACTAATTGAAGAATCTCAAGAAAGGTTTTCTTGATCGTTTACCATCAAGCTAGGTTTCAAGGCTTCTAATCAAGTTCTTCTTCAAGATTCTTCAAGAACCTTGTTCTTCCAGGTATGTAAGGCTATCATATTTTTGGACTAGTTCTTCCTCACGCCCTACATCTACTTTCAAATCAGTAAAAGAGTAATCTAGGATACTTTCCCTATATTTGAGTATTCTTGAGATAAGTTGATGTTTCTTTTAAATTTTCTATTCCTAATTATAGAATTTCTATATTGTTATTGAGATCCTTCATATCATGAATCATGACTCTTGAATTCATAATTCAAATTCAAGACAGAGTTAAAAGTAGAGTCCAAGAAAGTCTTTGAGTTCAATTGTGAATCCTTTGAGATCAACTACCGATTTCAGCTAAGTTTTGAGGAAGTAAATATGAGAATGAGAAGAATCATAGACATGAGTTCCATATTGTTATGTAGACTCTTGAGTCGAGTTGTTCATGTCCATAATTCCGCATGAATTCCATAAATTGAGTATCTTTGAGAGGAGTAGTATCTTCAAGTTTTATGTCTTGAGTATTGAGTTCCTAATCCCTTTTGAGATTTTATTCCTAATCATGGGGATACTACGTTTTACCCATGAAGGTCCTTAAGTTCAGTAGTTCATGCCCATAATTCTGCTTGAACCCTATGAGTCGAGCAGTCTTGAGATGAGAGGTATCATTGAGTCCTTGAATTAAGTAGTTCATGCCTATAATTCCCCATGAACCCTCCGAGTCAAGCATTCTTGAGATGTGTAGTATCATTGACTCCTTGAGTTCTGGATTTGTTGAGTTTCAAGTATTGAGTTCTATGCATTGTTATTGAAAACATTGAATTGAGTCGTTCACGTCCATAATTAGACATGAACCCTATTTTAAGAAGTCTTTTTACAAATTGTTTTAAAACTTGTTTTAAAGACATGATCACTGAGTTGAGGAAGAGTAGAGCTGAGTTCATTTTTCTTTAAAATGATATAAGGGAACTAAGTATTCCCAAGAGTAAATATTTTTACATTTAAGATGAGAAGAAATTGAGATTTCCAAAAGAGTTTTGAGTAGTTTAAGTTCCATCACTTTTAAAAGAAAGATCTTTGAGTAATAATCTCAAAACACAGAAAGAGTTATGTTTCTAAACATATGAGTTAGTATATTTTGGGAGTATTATTGGGCTCCGATATGGGGGAGAGTTCAGACAACTCACAACCCCAATAAACCATGTAGCCAACGTGGGTAGAAAAAGGGTTATACTTTTTAGATGATTCGTTAGTGCTTTTTAGCATAGACTAATGGATCCACTTATTGAGTTAGGTTCTATACCACCAGCAAGGTATAGGATGGCCCTGGCAGCATGAGGCAAAATGATATACCATCACTTAAGCTCATAGAGATTGTTGTCGGTTAGAGAAACTCCCACGGAGATATTTTGTATTCTTATATACACAGAGATATTTTGTTATCTTATA
Source organism: Solanum lignicaule (assembly GCA_029582545.1). Classification (NCBI taxonomy): domain Eukaryota; kingdom Viridiplantae; phylum Streptophyta; class Magnoliopsida; order Solanales; family Solanaceae; genus Solanum; species Solanum lignicaule. The sequence continues at coordinate 114,903 of JAJOOF010000403.1, read as the reverse complement.
TACACAAATTTTATTTTGTATTCTTTCATACAAACAGAGTTGCATTGCATGTTCTAATACATTAAGTTGCTATGTACTATTTTAAGAGTTTTCCATATATTGCATCTTTTATTGTTGCTTTATATTGAGTTGAGTATCCAGAGTTGAGTACCCAGAGTCGAGTATCTTATTATTGAGTTGTGCCTTATTTCACTGAGTTGAATATCTTATCATTGAGTTGAACTATGTTTCTTTAAGTTGAGGTGAGTTGAGAAAAGGTAAGTATGTTTCTATCCCACCAGTTCAAGTTTATGTTATGCTTTATAATTCCCCTTACATGCTCGTACATTCTATGTACTGAGCCATTTGTGATGCAGATACATGTATTCAACATAATCAACAGGCGCTTCGTTGATACCGCATGCATTTCGAGTGAGCTATGGTGAGTCTCCTTGCTTCCGAAGGGTTCACTTGTACTTCCAGTTATATCAGTTGTTAGGATGTCGTGGATCTTGTCTCGACTTCCATCTTTGTCAGCTAGAGGCTTCATAGATAGACAATAGAGTTTCAGAAGTCTGTTCATTTATTTTGTTAAATGTTTTTAAGACTTAAGTTGCCTATTTTATGGCAAGTGGAGTATATTATTTTCATTCATAGTTATTCATTTGAGTTAAAGATTTGTAATTAAGTTCAATGAATTTTTATCCAGTTTTAAAGCTTTTGTATGCTTGAGTTAGTCTTCTGTTTGCAGTCAGCCAACAATGGTTCTCGAGTGCCGGCCACATCCAGGGTGTAGACCCGAGTTGTGACATTAAGAAAATTGATGAACTAAATTTTTTATTTTTACAAAATCGACCGAATTCATTGGTTTTAATATTTTTTCACCCCAATTAACGAATGAACTCTGTATATTTCTTGTGAAACACTTGTATTATTCTTTTTGTAAATTGTCACTTGAAATTATGAAGAGAAAATGTCATAAATGGTTCCTGAACTATTGTAGTAGGCCTAAAATAGTCCTTTAACCATACATTTGCTGGATTTAATATTTTAATTGTACCAAATATTATCAAGTTTGATCTATTAAATATACACTTACTGGTTTTAGTCTTTTTCAAAGTATTCAAAACTTTATCAGGTTTGGTCTCTGTCTAATTTTTGTACAAATAGCTTATGTTTATACTAATGAAACTCATGCTTTCGTGAAATTAAATGTTTAACCCATTTTTTTTAATTGTTTCTCTTTAACACTCTGGAAAATAGTAGGCTAAACTAGACCTAAACGAAAGGGTTAAAAATCATAAAATGACTCCCCGTAGATTAGTACACCATCTAGAGTTGAAATGAGGGTTACAAGGGTCAAGGCTAAGGAGCAAGTACAAAGGCAAAGGGGCAAGGCCGAGGCCAAAGGCCAAGGCGTCCCCCAAACTTGGGCACACTGCCTCAACTTCCACGACCATCACCATGGCCAGTGGTCATGACCATGGCTCGTATGAGGCCTCGTGGAGTTTCCTTGGCCAAGGAGGAGAAGCCCCCAAGTGGCGTAGCCATTGCCTCAAGGTCCACGAGAGGGACCACAGCCAGTGGTCTTGACCATGGCTCATGGAGCCCTTCCTGAAGATGCCTTAGGAATTCGAGCTAGGGGCTTCAATTAGCATAGCTACTGCCTCAAGGACCAAGAGAGGGACCACGATTCGTGGTCTTGACCATGGCTGGTGGAGCTCCTCGTGGGAATGCCTTGAGCTTCTGAGCTTGTGGCACCAAGTGCCTAGCTACTGCCCCAACTTCACGAGTGGGACGATGGATCGTGGTCCACACTACGGCTCGTAAAGGTAGCTCATGACACCTGGGCGTGGTCACTTAATGAAGGCTAGTTAAGTCTTTTCCTTTTTAAGTCCAATTAAAATGGGCCATTTTGGGTATTTCTAGGGGTACTATATAAGTTGTTTTTAAGTCAAAATTCCCTAAACTAAGTCATTTTTATCAAACACACAAATCAAACCAAAAGTTCATCCTCCTCACAATATTTCTCTCTCTAAAACTCATACAAGAGGAAGAGTGGAATTGGAGCTAGGGTTTGGTGATTTCAAGGCTTCTTCCTCAAATTTCTTGGAGATTCTCAATCAAGGTATGATGTATTTTCATATATTGGTAGCTTTCACCCATAGAGTCCCTTCAAAACTTGATTTCAGAGCTTCCATTTTCCCAAAAGTTAGGGTTTCAATCTAAGTCATGGGTTCTCTTTCAAAACATTTTCAATGATTTAATTATGAGGGATTATGATTGAATTGATGATTTAATGTTGATTTATGATGAAATTCCCCCAAGAACCCATGAATCCCCCATATTGCTAAATTGTGAATTCATGATGTGGGTTGATTGATTATAGAAGTTTGTCAATTGATTATGTATATATTGATTGAGATTATTGAATCATGATATTCTCCATATCTATTGTAGTAATTATAGATGTTTGGGTTGAATGTGATTCATGGTCCTTGAAGGGCAAATTAAGAGGGTTTGTAAATGTTTAGGTGAATTGTGTATGAGCTTGTGATTCACTTAGAAAGTAAAGATTCTATGACTATGGTGTAATTGTGATATCGTTGAAAGATCATTCTCCCCATACCCTTACACAAGACTATGCATGAAATATCTATGACAATGATAGTATTGTTCTGTTGATTGAAAGGTTATTCTCATGAACACACTATGATCATGATGTGAAAGGTTTACTCACATACTAATGATTCTAAGGTTGGAAGTCCATTCTATCCTAATTGAATCTATGATCTATTTTATGAGTTGTGTCGAATGAAGGGTAAGATACTTCTTCCTACATGTAAATATAATTCAAGACTAAATATGTAAATTTGGAAAAGTAATGCTTAGCACCGAGTGGATATGGAATGTGAGATAGAGGCCCTCCCGTCAATATAAAAGATCGGGTCATCTAAAGTATCTCATGAGATGGAAGCTCCCCCGTTAATACAATAGGTTTGGGGTTTCTCGAAGCAATCTCCCTATCCCATAACTATGTGCCCACATAGGTCTTTAGCTAGTGGATCCACCTAAAACCTAATACATTTAGTTCTACCTTAGGCAAATAGGATATCTCTTTTTGGTGTGGGACGTAACACTAGATTCCATGTAGCTCACATGGTCTATGTCGCTTAAGGCTATTTCCCTACATGACAAGAATATGAAAATGAAAAGAACATGAATATGAACTATACTTATGACTTCTTAAAGAGTTCTACTTAGTGTGAGTGGAGGTATGGGACTTCACTTATGCAATGCACAAGTAGGCTTTCAAAAGGGGTCATGGTGTGGTTTTATTATGCTATGAAAATATGTGAATTTATGCATGTATGATATGGATTGTTCCTATGAGTGGCTTTCCTTGTTACAAGTTAATGAATATGAATGTTTCCTTGTTTATGAGTATTGGCTATGGATGAGGACAGGTTATGATATGTAAGAATATTGTATCCTAAAAGTGGTACTTAGTATTAGATAGGATTATTGGATCTTGTCTATGCATTGCACAAGTTTAACTTAAGGGTTGCTTATGAGTTGGTGTGACTTATGTATTTACACTATGGTACATGATGAATCTTAAAAATGATAAAATGCATGGTTTCAACTAAATTGACCCTTTTAGCATATTTTAAGGATTTTATTGCTTGGTTTCCATACTTCATGCAATTTTGTACTAGCCCATATTTTCTACACTTTTCATAAGTGTAGGTCCCGGTTGTTGAGATTTGCTCTCCTTTGGTCGAAAGCTTGGATTGATTCTCTCCTTGCTTTGGTGAGTCCTCATGGTTCGAGGACAAGAGTTATTCCTTCTAGTTTCTCCTACATTTCCTTTTGAGACTATGTTGTAATGGGTTGTGACCCTTCTTGATATTCAATTGTATTAGATGGTAGATGAGACAATGTCTACACTTCTATTTTGATTTTATGAAAAGACTTTGATTGTAAAAAGTTTTAATTCCACATCATTTCTTGTACTTATGTTTATGATATACTAAGGGCTTGTATGAGACCCCTTCGGGGTTGAGTACGCTGTGTTACATCTAGGGGGTACCCCTGGGTTGTGACAAACTTGGTAATCAGAGAACAAGGTTTAGAATGATTCTTGGATGATGTCTCATAAACCACGTCTAATAGAATCTTGTTCTTAAGTGTGAAGCGCGCCACATTTATGAATGAGAGGCTATAAGATGCTTAGGAAATTCCACTTCTTTCATTACTCTTTAGTCGTGCCTTAGAGTTTTAACTCTATGAAGTCTTTTTTCTAACCCTTCTCTTGCATCTATAGGATATAAATACAAAAAAGGCTAATGCAAGAAGGCTGGAAGAGGAGAATGAGAATGAGGGAGTTCCTCCCCAAGCTCCTCAAGATAACCAAGCCCCGACTAATCCTCCGGCTATTACGGATGTGGAGGTTAGGTCCGCCTTTCTAACATTGGCTCAAGCTATGACGGCCCAAGCCAACAGAGATGTTGGGTCTCGTGTGAACTCCAATGTGAGTACAACTACTTAAAGGATAAGGGACTTTACTAGGATGAATCTTCTCGTGTTCCATGGGTCCAAAGTGGAAGAGGACCCACAAGGGTTTATTTATAAGATCTATAAGGTGCTTGATGCTATGAGAGCGTCTCCACAAGAAAAGGCGAAACTATTAGCCTATCAATTGAAGGATGTGGCTCAAGTATGGTATGAGAAATAGAAAGGTGAGAGACCCGTAGGAGCGGGCCCAATAGATTAGGAATTTTTCAAGTCGGTCTTTCTTGATAGGTTCTTTCCCCAAGAGTTGAGGGAACGAAAAATACAAGAGTTCATAAATCTTCGACAAGGGGGTTTGAGTGGGAAGGAATATGCCCTCAAATTCACTAAATTATCCAAGTATTCTCCAACCTTAGTAGAGGATTCGAAGTCCAAGATGAACAAATTTGTGATGGGGATATTCAACTTGGTAGTCAATGAATGTCATTCGGCAATGCTAATCTTAAGTATGAATATTTCCCATCTCATGGTGCATGACGAACAAAATGAGGAACAAAAGCTCAAGCAAGCAAATAGGGAAGTGAAGAGAGCAAGGTCCGATGATGGGAATTCTTCCAAGGGTAAATTCGAGGATGAAGGAAGACCAAGGTTCAAGAGGAGGTTCTACAACCAAGGCTCCTCTAGTGCTCCAAGGGTCAAGAAAGATAGGCTGTCTAACCCTAAGCCTCAAGGAGGCAATAGTGGTGGATCTTTTATGGTGAGGACTACATCTGTTAAGTGCGGTAAGAAACATGATGGTAAATATAATGCGGCATGGGTGTTTGCTATGGTTGTGGTAAGAGTGGGCATCAATTTAAGAATTGACCAACACTTGTGGCTAAGGGGAGAGAAGATAAGCAAACTCCTCCTAGCGGTTCAAATTCAGATGCTCCCAAGAAAAACCGCTTCTATGCTCTTCAATCTCGAGGTGACCAAGATAGCTCCCCGTATGTGGTAACTGGTATATGTTACAAGTCTTCTCTATTGATTTATATGCATTGTTAGATTTTGGTGCCACTTTGTCCTTTGTGACACCTTTTGTGGCCATGAATTTGAAATACTCCCCGAAGTGTTAAAGAACCTTGTCCAGTTTCTACCCCGGTTGGTGACTCGGTAGTGGCAAAAAGAGTCTATAGGAGTTGTCCAATTTCTTTGTCCCATAAAGTTATCTTGGTTGATTTGGTAGAGTTAGACATGTTAGATTTTGATGTGATTTTAGGTATGGATTGGTTGCATGCATGTTATGCCTCTATTGATTGTAGGACTCGGGTAGTAAAGTTTCAATTCCCAAATTAGTCTATTCTAGAGTGGAAGGGGGTAAATTTTATCCCTAGAGGTCAAATTGTCTCTTGTCTTAAAGCTAGGAAAATGATCTCCAAAGGGTGTATTTACCATCTTGTTAGGGTTATGGATGTTGAGTTTGAAACCCCTTCTCTAGAGTCGGTTTCGGTAGTGAATGTGTTTTCGGAAGTTTTTCCCGATGATTTGCCCGGTATTCCTCCCGAGTGGGAAATAGACTTTGGCATTGATCTTTTACCGGATACGCAACCTATCTCTATTCCTCCTTATAGAATGGCTCTGGCCGAGTTGAAAGAGTTGAAGGAACAACTAAAGGATTTGTTAGACAAATGCTTTATTCAACTGAGTATCTCCCCATAGGGTGCTCCGGTGTTGTTTGTTAGAAAGAAGGATGGGTCCCTTAGAATATGCATTGATTATCGTCAACTGAACAAAGTTACCATAAAGAATAAATATCCCCTCCCAAGAATTGATGACTTGTTTGATCAACTTCAAGGGGCTAACTATATCTCTAAAATAGATCTTTGTTTAGGTTACCATCAACTTAGGGTGAGAGGGGTTGATATTCCCAAGACAACCTTTTAGGACCCGGTATGGTCACTATGAATTTGTGGTTATGTCGTTTGGGTTGACAAATGCCCCAGCGGCATTTATGGACCTAATGAATAGGGTGTTTAGACACTACCTTGACATGTTTGTGATCGTGTTTATCGATGATATTTTGATCTATTCAAGGAGTGAAAATGAACACATGGACCATTTGAGGATTGTATTGTAAGTCCTTAAGGACCACCAATTGTATGCAAACTTTAGTAAGTGTGAGTTTTTGCTAAGGTCTGTAGCCTTCCTTGGTCATATTGTGTCGAGCAAGGGTATTGAGGTAGATCCTAAGAAGATGGATATGGTCAAGGGTTGGCCTAGACCTCTAACTCCTACTGATATTAGAAGATTTTTGGGTTTGGCCGGTTACTATAGGAGGTTTGTCGAGGGTTTTTCCTCCATTGCTTCTCCGTTGACGGCTTTGACTCAAAAGAAGGGTAAGTTAGTGTGGTCGAAGGCTTGTGAGAAAGCTTCCAAGAGTTGAAAGATAGACTTACTTTCGCTCCGGTGTTGACCTTACCAGAGGGTACTGATGGTTTCGTTGTTTATTGTGACGCCTCTAGAGTGGGTTTGGGATGTGTGCTTATGCAAGTGATTGCCTATGCTTCAAGGCAACTCAAGATCCATGAAAATAATTATCCAACCCAAGATCTCAAATTAGCGGCGGTAGTATTCACCTTAAAAATATGGAGACACTATCTTTATAGGGTGCATGTTGATGTGTTCACCGATCACAAGAGTCTCCAATATGTGTTTAGCCAAAAAAACTTGAATCTCCGACAAAGAAGGTGGTTAAAACTTTTCAAGGATCATGACATGAGTGTCCTTTACCACCCCGGCAAAGCCAATGTAGTTGTGGATGCCCTAAGTTGATTGTTTATGGGTAGTGTGACCCATGTAGAGGATGAGAAGAAGAAGTTAGTTCGTGATGTACATAGGTTGGCTCGGTTAGGTGTCCACTAGCGGACTCCACCAAGGGTGGTGTCATGGTCCATAATGGTTCTGAATCATCATTTCTAATGGACGTGAAGTCCAAGCAAGACCTTGATCCCATGTTAGTTGAGTTGAAAGAATCAGTACTCAACAAGTCCGTTGAGGCTTTCTCCCAAGGGGGAGATGGGGTGCTTAGGTACCAAGGTTGGTTAGGTGTTCCGAATGTTGATGGCTTGAGAGAGCAAATTCTACAATAAGCTCATGGTTCGCGGTAAAAAATTCATTCAGGAGCCACCAAGATGAACTCTGACCTACGTGAAGTCTATTGGTGGAATGGTATGAAGAAGTATATAGATGGTTTTGTAGCCAATTATCCAAATTGTCAACAAGTTAAGGCCGAGCACCAAAGGCCGAGAGGATTGTCTCAAAATATAGATATTCCCACTTGGAAGTGTGAGAATGTTTAATATGGACTTTTTTATGGGTTTGCCTCGTACTCGAAGGCAATATGATTCTATATGGGTCATTGTGGATAGAATGACAAAATCCGCCTACTTTATTACCGTCAAAGTTTCATTTCGGCGGAAGACTATTGCAAATTGTATATCAAGGAGATAGTGAAGTTGCATGGAGTTCTTTTATCTATCATTTCAAATCGTGGTATTCAATTTACTTCATACTTTTGGAAGGCATTCCAAAAAGGGCTTGGTACTAAGGTTAAGCTTAGCACAACCTTTCATCCCCAAACGGATGGTCAAGCGGAGCACACCATCCGAACCTTAGAGGATATGTTGAGGGCATGTGTTATAGACTTAAAAGGTAATTGGGATAACCATCTACCGTTAATAGAGTTTGCCTACAACAATAGTTACCACTCTAGTATTGCCATGGCTCCCTTTGAAGCCCTATATGGTAGGAGATGTAGATCTCCGATTGGTTGGTTCGAAGTAGGTTAAATTGCTCTAATTGGTGCTGAACTAGTTTATGAGGCCATTGAGAAAGTCCAACTCATTAGAGAGAGGTTGAGGACGGCCCAAAGTCTTCAAAAGTCTTATGCCGATGCTAGAATGAGGGACCTAGAATTTGAAGTTAAGGATTGGGTCTATTTGAAAATCGCAACTATGAAAGGTGTGATGAGGTTTGGCAAGAGAGGGAAACTTAGTCCCCGATATGTAGACCCATATCAATTCTTGAAACGTGTTGGGAAAGTTGCTTATGAGTTAGACTTGCCATATGAGTTGGCTCCAGTTCATCCGGTATTTAATGTTTCTATTCTTAAGAAGTGTATTGGTGATCTGGTATCCATCATTTCTTTATAAGGTTTGGAAGTTGATGAGAATCTTTCTTATGAAGAGATTCCAGTAGATATTTTATACCGACAAGTTAAAAGGTTAAGAAGTAACAAAATAGCTTTCGTGAAGGTTTTATGGAGGAATCATTTAGTTGAGGGTGTTACATGGGAGGCCGAGGCCGATATGAAGTCCCGCTATCCTAATATTTTTCCTTCTACTCCTATCCAAGCTTGAGGTAAGTAGTTTCTCTTAAGTTTGGTGATTTGGGAGTCATGTGTGATATATTTGTTATTTATGATTTCCCTTATGATATGCACGTTCTTGTGAGAATTCATGCTTTAGTATAAAATGAGTTTTCATGATTCATAGGTTCCTCATGATGTTGTGCATTTTAGTATGATGATTGCGTATTTGACTTCATGAGATGATTTGATGAACATGCTTAGATATGCTTTTAATGAAATGGCATATTGGCTTTATAATGCTGTGTTGAACTTGCTTCTAGTTGGAGAAGGTAGTTCCTCCTATAATTATGAAACATGATGAGTTTAGTGCATAATGGGTTGTGGATATAGCTCCTACTTCCTTGTGTTAAATTGATTGTCTTGAAATGGAGTTGATGTTTCCTCCTTTGAGTTGTGCATTATTTTTATGTTGCATGCATTATGGGATGCTAGTCTTGAGTCTTTAATTCTGTAAGGTGTCTAAATTGTCATTCGAGGACGAATGTTCCCAAGGGGGAGATAATGTAACACTCGGGAAAATAGTAGGCTAAACTAGAGCTAAACAAAAGGGTTAAAAATCATAAAATGACTCCCCGTAGATTAGTAGACCATCTAGAGTTGAAATGAGGGTTACAAGGGTCAACGCTAAGGAGAAAGTGCCAAGGCAAAGGGGCCAAAGCCAAGGCTGCCCCCAAACTTGGGCACACTGCCTCAACTTCCACGGCCATCACCACAGCCAGTGGTCTTGACCACGTCTCGTGGGAGGCCTCGTGGAGTTGCCTTTGCCAAGGAGGAGAAGCCCCCAAGTGGTGTAGCCATTGCCTCAACATCCACATGAGGGACCATGTCAAGTGACCTTGACCATGTCTCGTGGAGCCCCTCATGAAGATGCCTTGGGCATTCGAGCTAGGGGCTTCAAGTAGCATAGCTACTGCCTCAAGGACCAGGAGAGGGACCATGGCTCGTGGTCTTGACCACTGCTCGTGGAGCCCCTCAGGGGAATGCCTTGGGCTTATGAGCTTGTGGCACCAAGTGCCTAGCTACTACCCCAACTTTAGGAGTGGGACCATAGATCGTGGTCCTCACCACGGCTTGTGAAGGTGGGTCGTGACACTTGAGCGTGGTCACTTAATAAAGGCTAGTTAAGTCTTTTCCTCTTTAAGTCCAATTAAAATGGAATCGCTTTGGGTATTTTAGGAGTACTATGTAAGTTGTTTTAAGTCAAAATTCCCTTAAACTAAATCATTTTTCTCAAACACCCAAATCAAACCAAAAGTTCATCTTCCTCACAATATTTCTCTCTCTAAAACTCAAAGAAGAGAAAGAGTAGAATTGGAGCTAGGGTTTGATTATTTCAAGGCTTCTTTCTCAAATTTCTTGGAGATTCTTAATCAAGGTATGGTGGCTTTTCATCTATGGGTAGCTTTCACCCATAGAGTCCCTACAAAACTTGATTTCAAAGCTTCCAATTTCCCCAAAAGATAGGGTTTCAATCTAAGTCGTGGGTTCTCTTTCAAAACGTTTTCAATGGTTTTATTACGAAGGATTATGATTGAATTGATGATTTAATGTTGATTTATGATGAAATTCCCCCAAGAACCCATGAGTCCCCCATATTGCTAAATTGTGAATTCATGATGTGGGTTGATTGATTATAGAAGTATGTCAATTGATTATGTATATATTGATTGAGATTATTGAATCATGATATTCTTCATATCTAATGTAGTAATTATAGATTTTTGGGTTGAAAGTCATTCATGGTCCTTGAAGGTCAAATAATGAGGGTTTGTACATATTTAGGAGAATTGTGTATGAACCTGTGATTCACTTAGAAAGTAAAGAATCTATGACTATGGTGTATTTATGTATTGTTGAAAGATCATTCTCCCCATACCCTTACATAAGACTATGCATGAAATATCTATGACTATGATAGTATTGTTGTGTTGATTGAAAGACTATTCTCATGAACACACAATGATCATGATGTCAAAGGTTTATTCACATACTAACGATTCTAAGGTTGAAAGTCCATTCTCACCTAATTGAATCTATGAGCTATTTTATGAGTTGTGTTGAATGAAGGGTAAGATACTCCTTCCTACATGTAAATATAATTCAATACTAATTATGTAAATTTGGGAAAGTAATGCTTAGCACCAAGTGGTTATGGAATGTGAGGTAGAGGCCCTCCCATCAATTCAAAAGGCCGGGTCATCTAAAGTAATCTCATGAGATGGAAGCTACCCCGTCAATACAATAGGTTTTGGGTTTCTAGAAGCAATCTCCCTATCTCATAACTATGTGCCCACATAGGTCTTTAGCTAGTCGATCCACCTAAAAGCTAATACATTTAGTTCTACCTTAGGCAAGTAGGACATCTCTTTTTGGTTGGGACATGACACCAGATTCCATGTAGCTCACATGGTCTATGTCGGTTAAGGCTATTTCCCAATATGACAAGAATATGAATATGACAAGAACATGAACATGAACTATACTTATGACTTCTCAAGGAGTTCTACTTAGTGTGAGTGGAGGTATGGGACTTCACTTATACAATGCACAAGTAAGCTTTGGAAAGGGGTCATGGTGTGGTTTTATTATGCTATGAAAATATGTGAATTTATGCATGTATGATATGGATTGTTCCTATGAGTGGCTTTCCTTGTTACAAGTTAATGAATATGAATGTTTCCTTGTTTATGAGTACTAGATATATTGATGAGGACAAGTTATGATATGTATGATTATTGAATCCTAAAAGTGGTACTTAGTATTAGATAGGATTATGGGATCTTGTCTATGCATTGCACAAGTTTAACTTAAGGGTTGCTTATGAGTTGGTTTGACTTATATATTTACACAATGGTACATGATGACTCTTAAAAATGATGAAGTGCATCGATTCAACTAAATTGTCCCTTTTAACAGGTCTTAAGGATTTTATTACATGGCTTCCATAGTTAGTGCAATTTTGTACTTGTCACGACCCAAGGGTACTCCCTAGACATAATATCGCACCTGGAATCCCGAAAGGGACCCAAGTAAGCCACTTAGCATATCATCATCACATAAGTATAGAATAATAAAGAACAAAACACAATTTCAAGTCTTTAAGAACAGTTTCATAGAAGTAAAGCGGAAGTCTAGACATAGTCTCATTAAGCCATCTACTACAATCGAAGTCTCAAAATAATAGGGTCACAACCCTTACAGTAGAGAATATGAAAATATCTAGTACAATGATGGAAATGAATCAACAATATAGCACTTGTCCTCAGATCGATGAGGATATACCACAAGCTTTGGAGAATAGTCTATCCAAGCTTGAAACTAGAAGAAATCGCCTCAAGCGCTGGAACCTACACTTTCTAGAAAATATAGAAGAAATATGGGTTAGTACAAAATTACACTAACTGCGGTAGGTATGCATAAAAATCATTAAACATGCTAAAAACAGACATTTTAGTTGAAACTATGCACTTTACGAAGTTTATGAACCATCATGGAAACAAGTGTAAAAGCATAAGGTACAAGCATATTCGACATATTGATCATCTTATCATAAAGGAAACAAACCATAAGAACCATCAAAGAAACCTTGTGGAATGTATGAATAAGATCCCATACTCCTATCCACACTAAGGAAAACTTATTAAGTGATTATAGTTCGTAACTCCAATTCTAGTTCATTCTATCATAGTGGGATTAGATTTAACTGACATAGACCATGAGAGACAAATCATGGAATTTGGTGTCTATCCCACACCGAAAAGGGGTTATCCTACTTGCCTAAGGTAGAACTAAAACTCTTAGCTTTCGTGGATCCACTATCTAAACACCTATGTGGGCACATACTTTATGGGATAAGGAGATTGCTTCTAGAAATCCGGACTCAACTATGGTAGAAGGTTTCCATCTCATGAGACAACTACTTTGGGAACCCGAACTCAACTAGCGTAGAAGCTCCCATCTCATAATCATATCCTCTCAGTGCTAAGCATTCATTCCCATTGATTTCATATTAAGTCTTAACTTATATTGATATTTAAGGAAGAATGTCTTGACACTCAATCCAACAAACTCATTCTAAAGCTCCTAGATTCAATAGGTGACTAGTCTTCAAATCTAAGAATCATTGCATGTGACAAACCTTTCACATTGTACTCTATTCATACCTAAGTGTGTATATGAGGATAATCATCCAATCAACACAACAATTAGATTATAATGTAGTTCCTTTACTTTCAAAGAAATCAAATTGTATACACACAAGTCTCATACATATAGTCAATTCTCATATTTTGCCCTTCAAGGATATAGATCACATTCAACCAATGAATCTAGGATTACTACATTATATATATATGGTGACATGATTAAATGAACCAAACTACTATAAGCACAACTTCATGATTACTACAATTCACCCAATTCACAAGTCACAAACTAGGGTTAGTGGGAATACATGGATTCATGGGGATTTTCTCATAAAAACTATTATAATCAACAATTCATTCATAATATATAATAACTAAATCAATGAAAACATTTTGACAAAGAAACCATGGCTTGGAATAGAAACCCTCAGTTTTTGGAGATTTCATCTACTTTGAAATTGAGAATTTATCGCTTCATTGATGAAAAGTTAACTATGAAACAAAATTACCATACCTTAATTGAAGATTATTCACAAACTTGGGGAGAAAAGGTGAGTTCTTGAGCCCTAGACCTTGACTTCTTCTTCTTCTTCAATGGAGGTTTTAGAGAGAGAAATTTTTGGAGAGGTTTTGATTTGGTTTTGGGGATTTATGAATATGACTTTAGATGGGTTATTTTAGGTGGGAAAAATACTTATATAGTCCTTTAAAATAATCTTAAAATGACACCACATAACCATTAATTAATAAGGAAATTACCAAGGAACCCCTAGACTCAACGGGGTCCCAAGGACCGTGGGTGGGACCATGGCCAGTGCTGGTCAACCATGGTTCCTTTTTGGGACTACACTTTTGGGGCCTCGACCTATGGAGATAGGCCACGTTGCGTGGACCCATCCACGAGCCGTGGGTCTTGCCCGTGGCTACTACCATAGGCAGATTCCACAAGGGCTTCACCTAGGCAGCCCCCCTACGGGGCGTGGATTGATCCACGTGGTGTGGAAACCTCTCGTGGGTCACTGCCAGGCAGCCCTAAGGGTCCTTTCCTCAAGGACTCAAGGTTGGTCCTTGGGGTTTAGGCCTTGACCTCCTAACACCAAACCATGAATTTTAAGGTATCTTTAAGGCTCTAATTCTAACGTCAAGCTCTAACTTAGCCTACTCGTTTTAGGTTAATCACTAGTTTAGTCTACAAATTTCCAGAATGTTACAGTACTAACCCATATTTTCTACATTTTTCTATAAGTGTAGGTCTCGGTTGTTGAGATTTGCTCTCCTTTGCTAGAAAGCTTGGGTTGATTCTCTCCTTGCTTTGGTGAGTCCTCATGGTTCGAGGACAAGAGTTATTCCTTCTAGTTTCTCCTACTTTTCCTTTTGAGACTATGTTGTATAGGGTTGTGACCCTTCTTGATATTCGATTGTATTAGATGGTAAATGAGACAATGTGTAAACTTCTATTTTGATATTATGAAAAGACTTCGATTGTAAAAAGTTTTAATTCCGCATCATTTATATTACTTATGTTTATGATATGCTAACGGCTTGTATGAGACCCCTTCGGAGTCGAGTACGCCGTGTTACATCTAGGGGGTACCCTTGGGTCATGACATTCTCTCTACCCGTTACTCTTTCATCAAATTACTCTTATGAAAAGAACTTGACCTCAACAATTGATAATAAAATGCTCCCTTCTTTAGTGCTTAACGGTGCATAATCAACGTGATTTTTTTTTAAAATGATATAAAATAAAATAAAAGATTTGATATTATTATTCAAATTCTCTACATAGAATTAAACGAAGATAATAGTAAAATCGATCTATTTCAAAATAAAACTAATCTTAAAATATGGTTGTAAATCCACCATTTAATAAATTTCAACTTCTAAAAACTAAAACAAATTTCCTTCAGTAAAATCGTTGGAGTACAAAATTTGAAATCAAAATATGTGCTTAACAAAGTTTTAATTTTATTCTAATTGCAAGAAATTCTTTTCTATTAAATATAAATAAATCTCTCTGTACACCTAACATGCAATAACATTTTTCTTTTTATAATAAATTTTAGCATTTTCAAGTAGTTAGCAGAAACAATATATTTCATTTCATTCTCCATTAAATAAAAATCATGCCTTCTATTTTTTCCCATGAATTTTATTTTGAATCATTAAGGTAATGTGCTTTTCTTAATTGTAATTTGAAGAAAAAGTAGCGGGGAAAGAGAACAACTGGAAAATGGGTTAAAGATTTTATTTCATAGACCCATGAGTTCTGTTAATATAAATCTAAACTATTTGTATAAAAGATAGTCAGAGACAAACTTGATAAAATTTTGAATATTTGAAGGAGTAAAACAATTAAGTGTACAGTTAAGGAACTAAAAATAATAAGTATATAATTAAGAGACCAAACTTTATAACATTTTGAATAGTTAAAGGACTAAATCTGATGAATGTATATTTAAAAGACTATTTTAGACCTACTCCAATAGTTGAGGGACCGTTTATGACATTTTCTCTAATTATGAATAATCGTAGACAAAGAAAATTTTGTATTTAGCTATGAACTTTTTTTTGTGGAAAATAGTTGAATTATTCAAATGCAAATTTTAAATCGTCGCTATTTAACCCCTTAAATATTTGGTGACAATTTTTTGTTGTCAATAAATCACGGGTTAATTAGAGACAATAAATTTATATAGCTAAAACTTATAATATTTAACTACAAACTCTAATTTGTCACTATTGTAACAACATAGCTTTTGAGACAGAATTATATTGTGTCCATAGATCAATTAATTATACGAAAAAAATTAATTTGTCACGAATTAGATACATCATTATTGACGAAATAATGTGTCACTGGTAACTTTGAATCTGCGACTAACAGTACTCAATAAATGACGCCAATATATTTTTTGGTGGGAAACTCTACTGGACAAAACTTTGTTACAAACTTTTATGTTTCGTCACTAAAAGTATCTATCCCATATATTTAAGCATGAAAAGTAATTTTTTTCACTAAAAGTGAACAATTAGAGACAAATTTCATGTCGTAGCTAATAATTTCCTAGTTATATATCATATTTGAGGTAGTGCAATAAGGAGTCGCCTAAAATTTACGATCCTTTACCCATATTGGCTACATGGTTTATGAGGAATCTTAGCTGTCTAAACTCTTCTTCATATCGGTGCTTAATATTACTCTCAACAAATATATACTCATGCTCAAAACATAGAAAGAGTTATGTTTTCAAACATATGAGCTAGTATATTTTGGAAGTAATATTGAGCACTGATATGGGAGAGCGTTCAAACAACTCACAACCCTCATAAACCATGCAGCCAACGTGGGTAGAAAAAGGGTCATACTTTTTAGATGATTCCTTAGTTCTTTTTAGCATTGACTAGTGGATCCACTTAGTGAGTTAGGTTCTATACCCCCAGTAAGGTATAGGACGGCCATGGCAGCATGAGGAAAAACGATGTACCATCACTTAAGCTCATATAGATGGTTGTGGGTTAGAGAAACTCCCACAGAGATATTTTGTAATCTTATATACACAGAGTTTATTTTGTATTGTTTCATACAAACAGAGTTGCATTGTATGTTCTAATACATTGAGTTGCTATGTACTATTTTAAGAGCTTTCCATATATTGCATCTTTTATTGTTTCTTTATATTGAGTTGAGTATCCAGAGTTGAGTACCTAGTGTCGAGTATCTTCTTATTGAGTTGTGCCTTATTTCACTGAGTCTAATATCTTATCATTGAGTTGAACTATGTTTCTTTAAGTTGAGTTGACTTGAGTGAGTTGAGAAAAGGTAAGTATGTTTCTATCCCACCAGTTCAAGCTTATGTTATGCTGTAGAATTCCCCTTACATGCTCGTACATTTCATGTACTGAGCCATTTGTCCTGCATCGTTTTATGATGCAAATATAGGTATTCAGGATCATCAACAGACGCTTTGTTGATACCGCAAACAGTTCGAGTTAGCTATGGTGAGCCTCCTTGCTTCTGGAGGGTTCCACTTGTACTTCCAGTTATATCAGTTGTTAGGATGTCGTGGGTCTTGTCCTAACTTCCATTTTTGTTAGTTAGAGGATTCATAGATAGACAATAGAGATTTATTTTGTTAAATGCTTTTAAGACTTAAGTTGCCTATTTTATGGCGAGTGGAGTATATTATTTTCATTCAAAGTTATTCATTTGAGTTAAAGATTTGTAATTGAGTTCAATGAATTTTTATCTAGTTTTAATGCTTTTGTATGCTTGAGTTAGTCTTATGCTTGTAGTCAACCAGGATGAGGGTTAGTTTGGGGACCAACAATGGTTCTCGAGTGCCGGCCACATCCAGGGTGTAGACTCGGCTCGTGACATTAAGAAAATTGATGAACTGAATTTTTTATTTTTTTAAAATTGACTGAATTCATTGGTTTTAATCTTTTCCCACCCCAATTAACAAATGAACTTTGTGTATTTCTTGTGAACCACTTGTATTATTCTTTTCGTAAATTGTCACTTGAAATTATGAAGAGAAAATGTCATAAATGGTTCCTGAACTATTGTAGTAGACCTAGAATAGTCCTTTAACCATACATTTACCGTATTTAATCTTTTAATTGTACCAAATATTATCAAGTTTGATCTCTTAAATATACACTTACTGGTTTTAGTCTTTTTTTAAGTATTCAAAACTTTATCAGGTTTGATCTCTGTCTAGTTTTTGTACAAATAGCTTATGTTTATACTAACAAAACTCATGTTTTTCGTGAAATTAAATGTTTAATCTATGTTTTCAATTTTTTTCTCTCTACCCGCTACTCTTTCATCAAATTACTCTTATGAAAAGAACTTGACCTCAACAATTGATAATAAAATGTTCCCTTCTTTAGTACTTAACGGTGCATAATCAACGTGATTTTAAAAAAATCATATTAAATAAATAAAATATTTGATATTATTATTCAAATTCTCTACATATAATTAAATGAACAGAACAGTAAAATCGATCTATTTCAAAATAATACTAATCTTAAAATATGGTTGTAAATCTACCATTTTATAAATTTCAACTTCTAAAAACTTAAACAAATTTCCTTCCGTAAAATCATTCGAGTACCAAATTTGAAATCAAAATATGTGAGTAACGACATTTTAATTTTATTCTAATTGCAAGAAATTCTTTTCTATTAAATTATAAATATATCTCTGTCTACACCTAACAGGAAATAACAGTTTTCTTTTTATAATAAATTATAGCATTTTCAAGTCGTTAGCAGCAACAATATATTTCATTTCATCCTCCATTAAATGAAAATCATGACTTCTATTTTTTTCCCATGAATTTAATTTTGAATCATTGAGGTAATGTGCTTTTCTTAATTGTAATTTGAAGAAAAAGTAGTGGGGAAAGAGAAACAACTGGAAAATGGGTTAAAGATTTCATTTCATAGACCCATGAGTTCTGTTAATAAAACTCTAATCTATTTGTATAAAAAATAGTAAGAGACAAACCTGATAAAATTTTGAATATTTGAAGGAGTAAAACAAGTAAGTGTACTGTTAAGGAACTAAAAATAATAAGTATATAATTAAGAGACCAAACTTTATAACATTTTGAATGGTTAAAGGACTAAATCTGATGAATGTATATTTAAAAGACTATTTTAGACCTACTCCAATAGTTGAGGGACCGTTTATGACATTTTCTCTAATTATGAATAATCGTAGACAAAGAAAATTTTGTATTTAGCTATGAACTTTTTTTTGTGGAAAATAGTTGAATTATTCAAATGCAAATTTTAAATCGTCGCTATTTAACCCCTTAAATATTTTGTGACAATTTTTTGTTGTCACTAAATCACGGGTTGATTAGAGACAATACATTTTTATAGCTAAAGCTTATAATATTTAACTACAAACTCTAATTTGTCACTATTGTAACAACATAGCTTTTGAGACTAAATTATATTGTGTCCATAGATCAATTAATTTTACGAAAAATAATAATTTGTCACGAATTAGATACATCAATTGTGACGAAATAACGTGTCACTAGTAACTTTGAATCTGTCAATAAATGGCGCCAATATATTTTTTGGTGGGAAACTCTAGTGGATAAAACTTTGTTACAAACTTTTATATTTCGTAACTAAAAGTATCTATCCCATATATTTAAGCATGAAAAGCATTTTTTGTCAATAAAAGTGAACAATTAGAGACAAATTTCAAGTCGTAGCTAATAATTTCATAGTTATATATCATATTTGTTGTAGTGAAATATGGAGTCGCCTAAAATGTACGATTATTTACCAATATTGGCTACATGGTTTATGAGGAATTTTAGTTGTCTAAACTCATCCTCATATCGGTGCTCAATATTACTCTCAATAAATATATACTCATGCTCAAATGTTTAAAGCATACTCTTTCTCAATTCGAGGTAATTGTTCAAAATATTCTTTTAAAAGAAGTAATTACTCTGAATTATCTCTAAACTCATTTATAATTCAAAATTTCTTTTTTTTTCAATGTAAATAGTGATACATTTGGGAATACCCAGTTCTCATATACTCTTACTCAAATCATATTTTAAACTCTTTCTCAAAACTCATATTTGCTTTCTCAGAAAATCAGTTTAAGACAAAAATTTATGTTATCATGGGGTTCCAAAAAAAAAAACTCAAGGATCTCAATAACAATATAAAAACTAAATACTCATATATCAAGTTCTCACAACTCAATGATACTACTCAACTCAAGAATACTCAAAATCTAAGATAAAACCTTAGATGCAACTTTTATTAAATTTAGATAGATGTAGGGCGTGAGGAAGAACTCAATTCATCCCTATGATCCTTGCTCTAAAGCTTGGAAGCGTTAATATACGCAAAAATATTGATCAACATTGTTTAAACCCTTAACTATGTGTAAAAATGTTGTGGTTTAAGCTTAGAAGAGATGCAAAGTGAATACCCAAAGAAGAGTGAATACAATGGTTGATTTCTTCTTCATCTTTTTTATACAACGTCACTATATGTCAAATCTCAATGATAATCTTTTTATTTTTGCATATTGATTCAAAATAAAAGTCTTCATATTAATAAGACATAGGTCGTATACCAACTTGCCAAGTGAATTCAATCATTAAAATTTAAATTTAAAAGAAGTTGGTAAATTAAAAATTCGATGCAACTATTCAACTATTCTTTGGAAGATGGAAAATAATATTAATTAGCTTTTGCACTTATATTTATAGTTTAAATAAGGATTAGATTTATGCAATCCATATTGTTGATTCTCAATTTTGACTGACTTATATCTCATTGTGATGACTATTTGGTTAAATAAAAATTATTAAAATTAATTTCCCTTCTTAATATATGTAAACTAGTATATATATATTTTTCTCTAAATTATTAGTACTTGTCATAACCCTGACTTTGATGAGTGGCACTAACACTAAACAAACCGATGGAAGAACCAACTAAACCCGATACCAACCCAACACCATTTAATCAAAACCAAATATATTATATTATCTAAAAAAAGGAACTAGTTTAGACATAAACAATTGAGTTCCCATAAACACAACTCAATCGTTTAAAAAAACAACCAATACAGAAATACCCCTAAGAACTGAAAGTCACTCTACAAAAACTCTAAAACAATTCAACTAGGATACACCCCTAAAGCTAAACATAACAAAAGTGAATAGTCTATGTCCAAACAAATGGACAAGAAAATGCAGATGAATCCATGGAAGCCTGAAAGATAAATCTCACCCTTCGACTCGAAATCACATGTCTCTAGACTGAGGTCTCGGATCAGCCTCTAGAAGATTCGTTGCGCTCAACAATAAAAGAAACAAGTGCAATATCAGTATGCAACCACCGTGTACAGGTAGGATTATGCAGTCGGTCCAACATATACATATAAGCAATTAACTACCAAATATTAATTAGAAGGAATGCATAATATAACAACAATTACCAACAACACATAAACTATCTGTCACAACCAGGACCGTCGTGAGTGGCACCCACACTAATCCTCCGGTGGGAGAACTATAACTATTACCCAACTAAGCAACTTAACCAAAAACTAAACATTTAAAGTTATGGAAGAAGGTTTAAATAACTAAATAATTAATACAGAGTTCAATAAACTCCGAAGTCTTAACAAGCAACTAATGTACTAAAACTAATGCGGAAGTTAACCCCTATAACTGAAAGTCATTGTACCAAAACATCTAAAGTGCAACAAGTCTAAGAAAAAGGGGTACAACCCCAACTAACATAGGAATATTGAATATAGTCTAAGTACGAAAATAAAATGGACTAAACAAAGGAAGGACTACATGGCAGCCTGAAAGAGCTAGCTAACCCTTGAAATCCGGTCTCGATCACTGATCTCCTAGTTTAGGTCTATCAATAGCCGCCTGAAGATGCCATGTACTCAATAAAGAACGAGCAAGTGCAGTATCAGTACACAACCACAGTGTACTGGTACGATCACACGACTATTCCAGTAAGCACAATATATATATATATAAAAAGTCACAACATAGTAAACACGCATATACTGAATATAAAATCAGTTATCATCTCAGGAGCAATGTACAATCCACATTCTGAATAACATTTAGATATGTCAACACAATGGTCCTCTCACGGAACTCATACCTAAATTGTTAGTGTGCCGGAACGTGACATCCAATCCCAATTAGTGTGTCGGAACGTGACACCCAATACAATGTATGTGTCCAAACGTCACACCCAATCCAATATATATATGTGTCAAAACGTGACACCCGATCCATGTTAGTGATTCGAAACGTGACACTCGATCAAATCAACATAACCACAATCCCAATAACACTCATAATGTGCATTCTCATAATCATACAATCAAGTCTTGATTCATGGCATATAATTATTCGTTCATACTCATTTACATTAGGTTTGATCAATAGTACTTCATTCACATATATGCATGCATTACAATGAAGTAATTACCAACATATATCACACAATCATGAAATCAAACAATCACCTACCTCGAAACCAAGCTTGAATCACCCTAAGGCACTTGAATCTTCCCTTTCCGGATTATTTCTTCTTGCTCGTGGTCTAAGAACAACAAATTAATGCAAGGATCAATATACGAGGCCTAATTACACAAATTACAATCAACATTATCAACCCTAGGCCAAACCCATGATCCCAATACCCAACTTAGGGATTTTTCCACCATTAATTACAGGTCAAAACCTTCCCCCAAGGATGATTACCCAAGAATCTATGTTCTACGAATCGAAAAATGGATTAGAAGAGTAAAAACCTTACCTTTAACCCCAAAAGTCATGGAAAACCTTCATGAAATAACCTTGGGTTGTTCCTAAGCTGTCAAGAACAAATATTGCAGAATAATAAAGTTTTTGGGTTTTAATCACGACTTAATTTGCGATTGGGCCTCTACGGTGGACCCCATCCCACCACAACGTCCCCGCCCTGGCAGGAATAATGCCACCTTGGCGTCTTGCACGGAAACAAAGTGTCCAAATTTGAGTTCCAAACTCCCAATTTACAACAGACCTTCAACTCATGACATTCAAAAACTACCTGATCACGCTAAGATCAGTTTCAGGAGTTCTACTCGCCTAAATTCAATTCCGTAAAGTCATACGGGTTTCTGAACATCTTAACTATCTACTCATATGATGAAAATCATACTTAGATCTTTCATTCATTACCAAATTTCTCTAGATATCGCATGACTCAGATTTTGTCCAAATCTGGACTAGGCTAGGAATTCCCTAGTCAGTAGTCACTACTCAAAAGTTTTCTGGACAATTTCTTTCCCTATTGGCTTTTCTATAATGACGGAATCAGGTCGTTACACTATCAATCACATGACATGAAACAACAATACAAGAACAAACCAATGCATAAACATGTCCCACGTGATCATAACACAAGTATCAGTCCGCTTACGTAACCTTAAACTCTTACCAAGTTCTCTTATAAAACACAAACCCAAATCTAATATCATACCAGTCGTGATATTCGAGCCAACCGTATATAATCATACCATGCGTGGTATCCGAGCCAATCAACAATATATTTTACCAGCAAGGTACCCAAACCAACCGACAGACACATCAAGCATGTATAATCACATAACACAACAAGCATGAATAATTAAATAGCACAATGAACCAGACCACTTAAACCTACAAGTTACAATCACAAGTTCATTTCATATGCTTGCTATCATACATCGAACAATATGACACTACAAGAAATAAACATGCATTTATACATAACCCATTAGAATACAACCACCACCTAACTCGAATCGAGCCCCTTGGAAGTTGTAAATAGCTAGATTTTTCCCCTTGCAAAGGGCCTTGGCTTGTTCTTGGCCTAGAATAAACAAAGAATCACAAATGGCCTATTCATTTAGCTAGATTACAAACAAATCCCAACCCCGGCCAACATGTGATCACCTTCCCCAACTTAAGTCTCCTTCCCACCACATACCTTTTACATCAAGTTCAATTTTTGGAGTTCTACTTACAAGAATTCGATTTTGAAAGGCTTTATGGATTTCTTAATATCATGGATATAAGTATATGTTAGTTAAATCTCAACAAAAGACCTTACCCTTTAACATATGACCTTAGACCTCACCTATCGTGGAACATATCTAAAGGTGGTCTAGCTGAGAATTTTCAAGTTACTATTCGAAAAGTATCTGGGACCAAATTCCTTCCCTATCATTTTCTTATCTTCAATTTTTTACACACTTAAATATATATATATATATCCTTACCATCGGAGCACTAAATGAATTTCAACATGATATATATTATTTTTCAATTTAGTTACCTTTAGTCTTTTAGTTCAGGTGTTTATTTTATTATGTCATAGTACATGCTCGTATATTCAATGTACTAATGACATTCGATCTGTGTCATTTGATGATGCAAAATCAGGTATTTAGGATCATCAACATGTGTTCCATTGAGATCAAATCATCCATTCGTCAACTTTTGGTGAGGACTCCAGTCTTGTAATATTGTTAGTAGTCGGACTTTGAGGTCTTGTGGATCTTGTTGCGACACCTTTTAGACAGTAAAGATTTCATAGATTGAAAGTTTTGGAGTGCCTTTCAGTAATGTTTTATTTTAAAACATTATGTTTCATATTCAGTATTTTTGGATAGTTTGGAGATTCAGTAAATTGTTGTAAGCAATTCTTCAGTTTTGATGTTGTATATGGATGAGTTAGTCTTCCACTTAGTAGTTAGTCAAGACAAGGGTTCCTTCAGGAGCAGCAACGGTTCTCGAGTATCGTCCAGGTCCCGGGGGTACTCTCAAGGTGTGACAATTTTCGTATTGTTTGTTCTTAGATGATTGAGTTGAGTTCATGGGGACTCACGTTTTTCTAATGTCTAAATTGCTCCTTATTTTATGTTATAGATTTGGTTTTTCTTAAGTGGTGTTGGATTTGTTTCGGGTTTAGTTGGTTCTCCCACCAGTTTGTTTAGTGTTTGTGTCA
The DNA here is from genome assembly GCA_029582545.1 of Solanum lignicaule. Taxonomy (NCBI): domain Eukaryota; kingdom Viridiplantae; phylum Streptophyta; class Magnoliopsida; order Solanales; family Solanaceae; genus Solanum; species Solanum lignicaule. The sequence goes on along the minus strand of JAJOOF010000403.1, from coordinate 90,288 downwards.
CTCAATGCAGTTGAGGTCGTGACAACTACTAATAATTAATATACAAATTGTATACTAGTTTACATATATAAGGAAAATAAATTAATTTTAAAATTATTTATTTAACCAAATAGTTATCAAAATGAGATATAAGTCGATCAAAATTGAGTGTCAACGATATGGAATGCATAAATCTAATTCTTATTTAAACTCTAAATATAAGTGCAAAAGTTGATTAATATTATTTTCCAACTTCTAAAGAATATTTGACTAGTTGAATTTAATTTTAAATTTACCCACTTCTTTTAGATTAAAAATTTAATGATTGAATTCACTTGGTAAGTTTGTATACCACCTATGTCTTATAAATATTAAGCCTTGTTTTCCAATCAATATACAAAATAAAAATATTATCATTGAGATTTAAGATATAGTTATGTTGTATAGAAGATGAAGAAGGAATCAACCATTGTATTCACTCTTCTTTGGGTGTTCATTTTGCTCGGTTAAGTTTCTTTTCCTCTTCCCCTCCCCTTCTCTCTCCCTCTCCCTCTATCCCTCTCATTTATTTCCTCCTATATGATATTTCAATAATTTTTTTCTTTATACACATACGGATTAACATATGCCACATACATACACATATGTATATGGAAAAGGTTAACACTTTTTATATGCTTAATTATTGATCCATATTATTATCTTTTTTCTCAAATATATTTTCTCCCAATAACAATCTTTTTCATCAAAGAAGAATGTTTCTGATTTGATTGATTTAGTGGAACCCATGTAACAGTATTTTTTGGTATTTTTAATTATTTAAAGGTATATTTAGATCTATTTAATTTCTCACCAATATATGAATCAAACAATTACAAAGAATACATAATTACTAATTTAATAGTTTAGGGTAAATTTAGATATTTTGATTCACTATACGACTCCACCAAGGCAATTGTCATAGCCAAATCTAGCATTGCCAAACAAATATTCGGAAATATTTTAAAGCTTCATTTTTTGTTAAACATAGTTCCTAACTAAATTCAGATGTATAAAATACAATATAAGAAATATATATATCTTCATTTGCTATACATTTAAAGATTACAAAATCAACGATGATCAAGAGATCATATCGATATTGATTGGTTGACCTTCATTATAAAAATAGTTGTAGTAATTTGAAGAAATTATATATGTTTGATTTCTGTGTATTTTCAATGAATTTACTTGAACTAATGACATTAACATTTATTTTTATTTTTGATATAGGTTGACAATCATGCATGGCATTGGAAAAGGGTAAAACGTGTCAAACAACAAAAGATTGTGATCGTGCATCTTGTCGACTTGGAATTCTGATTTGTATTGAGGGAATTTGTGGATGTACTGACGGAATAAGGAGGAATGTTTTGTTCAAGAAAGACAATATTTATATGGATAGATGTTCATGTGGATGTAAACCACATTGTGTCCTAGGATTTTGCACATGTCCTTATTGTTGAAAGCCAAAATTAAGATAGGATTGATGTTAAGATCATACTTTATCTTATTATAATGAAAACTTAGAGAATATTTTATCTTATTATAAGAAAGAATAGTCTGCCAATTCAATATTTTCATTTCCTTCATCCAATTCATACAAGGATAAATCTATTGTGATAATTATGAGAACATGTGAATTTATTGTTGGGCATGTAGTAAGAAATAATGGGAAATGAAGGGAAGATGAAAAGAGGAATTTGAAAGGTTTTCTTATGCTTCTGTAAGAAAAAAGAATTTTTTCCCTCATAGGTAGCGGAAAGGAAAGTTCAAGTGTTTAAATAAAGAAGCACTTCTACTAATTTTTGAAAGTGTTGGAAAGAGGGAACCCCTTCGCATTGTCGTCGTCGTCACTCGCTTGGCTCGACCTTGGCTTTGGCTTTGGAAAATGATCGATCGAGAGATTATTTTTAGACAAAGTTTTTTTAAATTATTTATTTATTTAATTAAATTAAATGGTCAAAACCTTCTGAATTATTTAAATAATTAGCCGAAATGACCCAACCCGACTCGCATCTATGTGACCCGTGTTTAAAACATATTTCTCATTTTATTTGAATTTCCCACCATTGGAATCGATGGTTCTGAAAGTTTGTAACTTTCAGGAACAATCATGGACATTCTGAAGGGTTTCAAACATTCATGAAGGGTCGTGTGGTTTTTGAAAGGTTTCAAGCTTTCGGAACTAGTGCTTCTTGGCTATAAATACCTTGAACTTTTCACTTACGAAATTTCTGAAATTCTTCTTCTTCTTTTGCACAAATTCATTATTTGTGTACTTTAATGCCGTTGAGTAGATTGCTAACACCGTTTTTGGGGTATTAATATACTGGTGAATAGAATCGTTCTATCCTGAAATGATATATTCCAATTCAAACCTCGAATATTATAGGGAAATAAATTCCTTAAGCAAATATTTTCATTCAGTGGGCTCGATTTTGTTTCCGTTTTGCCATACAATTGTTACAGATTCTTGTATCTTTTACAATCACTAGTTTCTGTTAATTGATTTCTTTTCTTCATTACATGGTTTGAACTTTGGAATTTACTATTTCTGCATAAAAAATTTAATCATTAGTATTGATTTTAAATAAAAATTGCATAACAAGCTTAAGGAAATTAATGGTTTGTTTGTAAATATGTATTTGTGGGTGGTGCCAAAGACCTTCATTGTTTTATACTCCTATTAAGTTTGAAATTTAATTTATTGCTTACTAAATCAGTTGAATCGATTTTTGTATATCATAAATGACAATTGACAGTGCTACGACTTCGGTGGTTGTTGTTGCACAAACCTGAACTGATGTACCACAAGCAGAGAAACCGGGAAAATATTTTTGGTGTGAATTTCAAATGGTGGTGACAAGAGGTATTTTTCTCGCTTACTACTCTTGGTCTGCAGAAATTTACCAATAATGAAACTCTAATGCATGTTGCCGATATGTCAAACAGAGAAAAAATTGTGATTATTGAAGCATGGAAACATGTATACTTATTATGTAAGGGCTACATTTTAAGTGCTTTAGAGGATGACTTATATATTGTTTTCAGCACATTGAAAACTTCGAAAGAATTGTGGAATGCACTTGAGTAAAAATATAAGACAGAAGATGCATGCTTGTAGAAGTTCGTGGTTGCAAAGTTTTTAGACTATAAGATGACAGATAGCTAAACTGTTGGATCATAAGAACAAGAGTTTCAACTTATTTTCCATGTTCTTATTGTTGGGGATATGGTATTGAATAAAGCTTTTCAAGTGGCTGCAATGATTGAGAAGTTACCACCTTCGTGGAACGACTTCAAGAATTATTTAGAACAAAAACACAAGGAAATGAATCTTGAAGATATTATGATTTAGCTCTAGATTGAGCAAGATAACAAGACCGCCGAAAAGATGTCTCGTGGGAGCTCAAAAATAATGGGAGTTAGTATTGTTAAAGAAGCTCCCACCAAAGGCAAAAAGAGAAAGAAGTCCAATGGACAAAAGTCAAAGCAGGCCAAGAAGGAATTCAAGGGAAACTGTTACAATTGTGGTAAGGCTAGTCACAAGTCTTCTGACTATTGTGCTCCAAGAATGGACAAGGACAAAGAAAAAGTCAAGCGAACAGGACAGCCAAGTCATGTCTAAGATTATATGAAAGTCAGTCATATCCAAAATAACCAAATCAGCCCATGTTTGGAAACCCATAAACATAATAGGACAAACACGATAAACATGGGTGACTATGATAGACTCTCCAACTGGTGTAGAAAAAAGGATGGGGGCATCAAGTATATCACAAACCGCATCAAATCCCAAGGCAAACTGAACTGACGGTAAGAAAAGGTAGAACCCGGATCAAACAACACATTAGCCATCCAGTCACACACAAGAATAGTACTTGTGATCACTGCATCATATGTCTTCTCCTCGGTCTTGCCTAGAAAGGCATAAAACTGTGCCGTGTTATCTTGACGGGAAACCTTCTTGCCTAGCTGCATTGCTCCCCTTCCTACATTACCATTTCCCCGGCCTCCACGACCTTGCTGATTTCCTCCTCGCCTACCTTGTGCACGTCCTCTGCCATTACTACCGATGCCCACTGGTACAACTGCTCTGGTCTGCTTCGGCACAGGGTCAAACAGGCGCGTATGGGGATAATCTCCCATCATATGTCCAGGTTCTCCACAATTGTAAAACAAATAACTCAACCAAGTAAGCATCGTTGCTATTGGGGAAGTCGTATCATGACCCTCCTTGATATACACTCAATCTAGGAGTTTGTAGTGGAAATTCTAACCTCAATTGTCACAACATAATTTCATCATTTACTAAGAAACACATACATGTTAAAACAACAATACTTAATGCATTTTCCAAAGTAATGGTGTTCATTATCTAGCCCTTCCTTACAAAACATTTTGAATGTTGTCACCTTGGCAAAGTCTTTTGACTTCACCCCCTTCTACCTCTTTCACAAAATCGACCACTTCCTGAAAAGATTTTGCTGAAGCAGCCACCTATAAGCTTGAATCTGTGAATTTGACCTTAATCCCTTTACAAAGCACCGAATTTGCACTTTTAGACTGAAGCAAGATGGAGTACCATATTTGGATAAAACACAAAATTTGGCCTTATAGGCTGCAACAAATCTATTATGTTGCTCTGTATTTAGGAACTGATCTCTCCTCCTATCCCTCAAAGTTTAGTGTATATACTTCTCCATAAAGATAGCTATAAAATGTTTCCCAAGTCATGAGTAGTATATTTACTAGTCGACACTCAAAATGAGAACACCACCATATTTTGGCTTTTCCCTTGAATCGGTATATCATAAACTCAACACCAAATCACTCTACCTTATCCATCTTATAAAGTAGCTCATGACAATCAACAAGAAAAATCATAAGAATCTTCAGATTCAGCACCCATGAAAAATGAAGGTTTCAACCATAAGAACATAATAAAAAAGCCTCATGTTAGTCACTAGTCACTACATGCCCACATTGAATAAGGGAAGCATGCTTATTTGTACGAACGCATCCTCTCTTGCTAGTGTTGGTGTTACCACTTCTGTTGCTCTAGTTCTGACCATAGAGTGAAGGAGGAAAGATACCAATTTGTATCACCTAGTTACCAATTGGAATCAAGTCATAGCACGAAAGCAATAGAAACAAAGAGATTTCCTAATGTCCTATAGCCTCTCGAAGAAAAGTAGAGACGTCTCTATATCGTTACGCAAAACTCTACTAGACTCGTTTTGGTACAATGAGATCAACGAACCTAGGGCTCTTATACAAACTTTGTCACGACCCGAACCGTTGTGAGTGGCATCCACACTAACCCTCCGGTGGGAGAACCATAACTATAACCCAACTAAGAAGCTAACCAAAACTAAACATTTAAATCTACAGAAACAGGTTTAAATAACTAAATTATTACTACGGAGTTCCCATAAACTCTGAAGTCTTTACAAGCAACTAATGAACTAAAACTAATGCGGAAGTCAACCCCTAGAATTGAAAGTCATAGTACCAAAACATCTAAAGTGCAACAAGTCTAAGAAAAGGGGTACAACCCCCAACAAACATAAGAATATTGAAAATAGTCTAAGTCCAAAAAGAAATGGACTAAACAAAGGAACTCCATGGCAGCCTGAAAGAGCTGGCTCACCCTTGAAATCTGATCTCGATCACTGATCTCCTAGCTGAGGTCTATCAATAGCCGCCTGAATATGCACTCTACTCCACAAAGAATGAGCAAGTGCAGTATCAGTACAAAACCACAGTGTACTAGTAGGATCACGTGGCTATTCCAGTAAGCACAATATATATAAGCAGTCATAACATAGTAAACACGTATTTAAAGAATATAAAATCAGTTAGCATCTCAGGAGCAATATACAATCCACATTCTCAATAACATTTAGATATGTCAACACAATGGTCCTCTCATGGAACCCATACCCAAACTGTTAGTGTGTCGAAACGTGACACCCGATCTCGATAAGTGTGTCAAAACACCCGATCCAATATATGTGTCAGAACATGACACCCGATCCAATATATATATGTGTCGGAACGTCACACCCGATCCAAGTTAGTGTGTCGGAACGTGACACCTGATCCAATCAATATAACCACAATCACAATCACACTCATAATGTACATTCTCATAATCATACAATCAAGTTTTGATGCATTGCATATAGTTATCCGTTCATACTCATTTACATTAGGTTTTATCAATAGTACTTTATTCACATACATGCATGCATTACAATGAAGCAATTACCAACATATATCACACAAACATGTAATCAAACAATCACCTGCCTCGAAACCAAGTTTGAATCCCTTAAGGCACTTAACTTGAATCTTCCCTTTCCAGATTCTTTTAGTTTGCTCGTGGTCTAAAACCAACAAATTAAGGCAAGGATCAATATACGAGGCCTAATTACCTGGATTACAATCAACTTTATAAACCCTAGGCCAAACCCATGATCCTAATACCCAACTTAGGGCTTTTTCCACCATTAATTACATGTCAAAACCTTCCCCCAAGGATAATTTCCCAAGAATCTACGTTCTATGGATCAGAAAATGTATTAGGGGAGTAAAAACCTTACCTTTAGCCCCAAAAGTCATGGAAAAACTAAAAGAAATAACCCTAGGTCGTTTCATTAGCTCTCAATAACGAATGTTGCAAAATTATAACATTTTTTGGTTTTAATCCCGACTAAATTTGCGACTGGGCTGCTACGGCGGACCCCATCCCGCCATAGCGAACTCGCCCTGGCGGGAATATTTCCACCTTGGGGGCTTGCACGGAAACAAAGAGTCATAATTTAAGTTTCAAACTCCCATTTCACAACACACCTTGAACTCATGACATTCAAAAACTACCCGATCACGCTAAGATAAGTTTCAGGAGTTCTACTCGGCCGAATTCGATTCCGTAATGTCGTACGGATTCCTTAACGTCTTAGCTATCTATTCATATGATGAAAAACATAATTATATCTTTCATTCATTACCAGATTTCCCTAGACCTCGCATGACTCGAATTTTTTCCAAATCTGGACTAGGCTAGGAATTCCCAAGTCACTACTCAAAAGTTTTCTGGCCCAATTTCTTTCCCTATTGGCTTTTCTATGAAAACGGAAATAGGTCATTACACTATCAATCACATCACATGAAACAACAATACAAGAACAAACCAACGCATAAACATGTCCCACATGATCATAATACAAATATCAGTCCGCTTACGTAACCTCAAACTCTTACCTAGTTCTCTCACAAAACGCAAACCCAAATCTAATATCATATTAGTCATGATATCCAAGCCAATCATATATAATCATATCATGCATGGTAATATAGCCAACCAACAATATCTTTTACTAGCATGGTACCCGAACCAACCGAAAAGCACATCAAGCATGTATAATCACATAACACAACAAGCATGAATAATCAAATAGCACAGTGAACCAGACCACTTAAACCCACAAGTTACAGTGACAAGTTCATTTCATATGCTTTCTATCATACATTGAACAATATGACACTACAAGCAATAAACATGCATTTATACATAACCGATTAGAATATAACCAACACCTAACTCGAATCGAGCCCCTTGTAAGTTGTAAATATAACAAAGTATCACAAATGGCTTATTAATTTATCCAGATGACTAACAAATCTCAACCCCGGCCAACATGTGTTCACCTTCCCCAACTTAAGGCTCCTTCCCACCACATACCTTTTACACCAAGTTCAATTTTTGGAGTTCAACTTACCTAAATTTGATTCTGAAAGGCCATATGGATTTCATAATGGCTTGGATATAAGTATATGTCAGTTAAATCTCCACAAAAGACCTCACCCTTTCACATATGGCCTTAGACGTCACCTATTGTGGCTTATATCTAAGGTTGGTCTAGCCGAGAATTATTAAGTTACTATTCGGAAACTATCTGGGGCCAAATTCCTTCCCTATATATTTATATCCTTACCATCGGAGCACTAAATGAATTTCAGCATGATTTATATTTTTTTTCAATCTAGTTACCTTTAGTCTTTTAGTTAAGGTGTTTGTTTTATTATGTCATATTACATGCTTGTATATTCAATATACTGATGACATTTTGTCACGACCCAGGGGTGCCCCCTAGATGTAACATGGCTTACTCGACCCCGAAGGGGTCTCATACAAGACCTTAGCATGCCATAAACATAGGTAATAGAAATGATGCAGAATTAAAACTTTTTACAATCGAAGTCTTTTCATAAAAATCAAAATAGAAGTCTAGACATTGTCTCATTTACCATATAATACAATCGAATATCAAGAAGGGTCACTGCCCTTTACAACATAGTCTCAAAAGGAAAGATAGGAGAAACTAGAAGGAATAACTCTTGTCCTCGAACCATGAAGACTCACCAAAGCAAGGAGAGAATAAAGCCAAGATTTCTACCAAAGGAGAGCAAATCTCAACAACTGGACCTACACTTATAGAAAAACATAGAAAATATAGGTTAGTACAAAATTGCACTAAGTATGGAAGCCATGTAATAAAATCCTTAAAATATGCTAAAAAGGACAATTCAGTTGAAACCATGCACTTTATCATTTTAAAGAGTCATCATTTGCCATAGTGTAAATACATAAGTCAAACCAACTCATAAGCAACCCTTTAGTTATACTTGTGCAATACATAGATAAGATCCCATAATCCTATCTAATACTAAGTAGCACTTTTAGGCCACAATAATCATACATATCATAACTTGTCCTCATCCATAGCCACTACTCATAAACAAGGAAACATTCATATTCATTAACTTGTAACAAGGAAAGCCACTCATAGCAACAATCCATATCATACATGCAAAAATTCACATATCTACATAGCATAATAAAACCACAACATGACCCCTTTCAAAATCCTACTCGTGCAATGCATAAGTGAAGTCCCATACCCCCAATAACCCTAAGTAGGATTCCTTGAGAAGTCATAAGTATAGTTCGTGTTTATGTTTTTGTAATATTCATATTCTTGTCATGTAGGGAAATAGCCTTAACCGACATAGACCATGTGAGCTACATGGAATCCGGTGTCATGTCCCACACCAAAAAAAGATGTCCTACTTGCCTAAGGTAGAACTACATGTATTAGGTTTTAGGTGGATCCACTAGCTAAAGACCTATGTGGGCACATAGTTATGGGATAGGGAGATTGCTACTAGAAACCCCAAACCTATTATATTGACGAGAGAGCTTCCATCTCATGAGGTTACTTAAGATGACCTGGCCTGTTGTATTAACGGGAGGGCCTGTACCTCACATTCCATATCCACTCAGTGCTAAGCATAACTTTCCCAGAATTTACATAATTAGTCTTGAATTGTATTTACATGTGTGAAGGAGTATCTTACCGTTCAATCAACACAATAGTACTATCATAACATAGACATTTAATACATAGTCATGTGTAAGGGTATGGGGAGAATGATCTTTCAACAATACCACAATTAAACCATAGTCATAAAATCTTCACTTTCTAAGTGAATCATAAGCTCATACACAATTCTCATAAACATGTATAAACCCTCATAATTTGCCCCTCAAGGACCATGAATCACAATCAACCCAAACATCTAGAATGTATACATTAGACATGGAGAATATCATGATTCAATAAACTAAATCAATCTAGACATAATCAATTGACATGCTTCTACAATCAATCAACCCATATCATAATTCACAATTTAGCAATAAGGGGGATTCATGAGTTCTTGGGGAAATTTCATCATAAATACACATTAAATCATCAATTCAATCATAATCCTTCATAGTTAAACCATTGAAAATGTTTTGAAAGAGAACTCATGACTTAGATTGAAACCCTAGGTTTTGGGGGAAATTGGAAGCTTTGAAATCAAGTTTTGAAGGGACTCTAAGGGTGAAAGCTATCCATAGATGAAGAGCCACCATACCTCGATTAAGAATCTCAAAGAAATTTGAGGAAGAAACCTTGAATTTTCCAAACCCTAGCTCAAATTCCACCCTTCTTCTTCTTTGAGTTTTAAAGAGAAAAATATTATGAGGAAGATGAAGTTTTAGTTTGATTTGGGTGTTTGAATATAATGACTTAGGTTTGGGTGAATTTTGAGTTAAAACAACTTATATAGTACCCCTAAAAATACCTAAAACGACCCCACTTTAATTGGACGAAAATAGAAAAAGACTCACTTAACCTTCATTCAGTGATCCCGTCTAGGCACCATGAGCCACCTTCACGAGTCGTGGTGAGGACCACGATCCATGGTCCCCCTCGTGAAGGTTGGGGCAGTAGCTACGTAAATGGTGCATGGGGCTCACAAGCCCGAGGCATTCCCACGAAGGGCTACACTATTTGTGGTCCCTCTCGTGGTCCTTGATGCAGTAGCGATGCAATTTGGGGACCCTAGCTCAAATGCCCAAGGCATCTTCACGAGGGGCTCCACGAGCCGTGGTCAAGAGGATTGGTCGTGGTCCCTCTCGTGGACCTTGAGGAAGTGGCTAGGCCACTTGGGGGATTCTCCTCCTTGGCCAAGGCAACTCCACGAGGCCTCCCACGAGCCGTGATCAAGACCACTAGCCGTGGTGATGGTCATAGAGCTTGAGGCAGTGTGCCCAAGTTTGGGGCAGCCTTGGCCTTTGTCCTTGGCTTGGCCCCTTAGCCTTGACCCTTGCAACCCTCATTTTAACTCTAGGTGGTCTACTAATCTACGGGGAGTCATTTTATGATTTTTAGCCCTTACGTTTAGGCTCTAGTTTAACCTACTATTTTCCGGAGTGTTACATCATCTCCTCCTTGGGAACATTCATCCTCGAATGAAGAATTAGACACCTTACATAAATAAAGACTCAAGACTAGCAGCTTATCATGCATGCAACATCAAAATAATGCACAATTCAAAGAAGGAAACATCAACTCCATCTCAAGACATAACTAATGCAACACAAGGAAGTAGGAGCTACATCCACAACCCATTATGCACAAAACTCATCATTTCACATAACCATAGGAGGAACTATCTTCTCCAACTCAAAGCAAGCTCAACACAACATTATGGAGCCAATATGCCATTTCATCAAAGGTATAACTAAGCATGTTCATCAAATCATCTCATGAAGTCAAGTATGCAATCATCATACTAAAATGCACAACATCACGAGGAATATTTAAATCATGAAAACTCAATTTCATACTTAAACATGAATTTTCACAAGAACATGCATATCATAAGGAAATCATTAAAAACACATATAGCACACATGACTTCCCAAAACCCGAAACTCAAGAGAGACTACTTACCTCAAGCTTGGATAGGAGTAGAAGGAAAAAGATGAGGATAGCGGACTTCATATCGGCCTTGGCCTCCCATGTAGCACCCTCAACTAAATGATTCCCCCATAAAACCTTTACGAAAGTTACTTATTTGTTTCTCGACCTCTTAACTTTCCAGTCTAAAATCTCTACCTGAATCTCTTCATAAGAAAGACTCTCATCAAATCCCAAGCCTTTAAAGGAATGATGGAAACCGGATCACCAATACAGTTCTTAAGCATAGAAACATGAAATACCGGGTGAACTGGAGGCAACTCATTTGGCAACTCTAACTCATAGGCAACTTTCCCAACACGTTTCAAGATTTAACATCGGCCTACATACCTGGGACTAAGTTTCCCTTTCTTGCCAAACCTCGTCACACCTTTCATAGGTGAGATTTTCAAATAGACCCAATCATTAACTTCAAACTCTAGATCCCTCTTTCTAACATCGGCATAAGACTTTTCCCGTCATTGGGCCGTCCTCAACCTCTCTCTAATGAGTCGAACCTTTTCAATGACCTCATAGACTAGTTCGGTACCGATTAGAGTAATTTCACCCACTTCAAACCACCCAACCGGAGATGTACACCTTCTACCATACAATGCTTCAAAAGAAGACATGGTAATACTTGAGTGGTAACTATTGTTGTAAGCAAACTCTATCAATGGTGGATGCTCATCCCAATTACCTTTGAAATATATAATACATGCCCTCAACATATATTCTAGGGTTTAAATGGTGTACTTCACTTGACCATCCGTTTGAGGGTGAAAGGTCGTGCTAACCTTGACCTTAGTACCAAGCCCTTTTTGGAATTCCTTCCAAAAGTGCGAAGTAAATTGGGTACCCCGATCCTAAATAATAGATAGAGGAACCCCATGCAACTTCACTATCTCCTTGATGTACAATTTGGCACAGTCTTCCGCCGAAAATGAAACCTTGACGGGAATAAAATGGGTTGATTTTGTCATTCTATCCATAGTGACCGAAGTAGAATCATGTTGCCTTCAAGTACAAGGCAAACCCACTATAAAATCCATATTCACATCCTCCTACTTCCAAGTGGGAATATCTATATTTTGGGACAATCCTCCCGGCCTTTGATGCTCGGCCTTAACTTGTTGACAATTCTGGCAATTGGCTACAAAGCCCGCTATATCCTTCTTCATACCATTCCACCAATAGAGATCTTGTAGATCACGGTACATTTTGGTGGCTTCCGGATAAATAGAATACCAAGAACCATGAGCTTCTTCTAGGATTTGCTCTCTTAAGCCATCAACATCCGGAACACATAATCAACCTTGGTACCTAAGCACCCCATCTCCACCTTGGGAGAAAACCTCAACGGACTTGTTGAGTACTGATTCTTTCAACTCCACTAACATGGGATCAAGGTCTTGCTTGGACTTCACATCCATTACAAAGGATGATTCGGAACCATTATGGACCATGACACTACCCTTGGTGGAATCCACTAGTTGGAAAGTTAACCGGGCCAACCTATGCACATCACGAAATAACTCTTTCTTGTCACCCTCTAAATAGGCCACACAACCCATGGACAATTGGCTTAGGGCATCCGCAACTACATTGGCTGTGACGGGGTGGTAAAGGAAACTCATGTCATAATCCTTCAAAATTTCTAACCACCTTCTTGGTCGGAGATTAAAGTCTTATTGGCTAAACACATATTGAAGACTCTTGTGATCGGTGAACACATCAACATGCACCCTATATAGATAATGTCTCCATATTTTCAAGGTAAATACTACCGCCTCTAATTCAAGATCATGGGTTGGATAATTCTTTTCATGGATCTTGAGTTGCTTGAAGCATAGACGATCACCTTACTATGTTGCATAAGAACACATCCCAAACCCACTCTAGAGGCGTCCCAATAAACAACAAAACCATCGGTACCCTCCGGTAAAGTCAACACCGGAGCGGAAGTAAGTCTATCTTTCAACTCTTGGAAGCTTTTCTCAGAAGCCTCTGACCACACACACTTAGCCTTCTTTTGAGTCAAAGCTGTCAACAGAGAAGAAATGGAGGAAAAACCCTCAACAAACCTCCTATAGTAACCGGCCAAACCCAAAAATCTTCTAATATCAGTAGGAGTGAGAGGTCTAGGCCAACCCTTGACCACATCCATTTTCTTAGGTTGTACCTCAATACCCTTGCTCGACACAATATGACCAATGAAGGCTACGAACCTTAGCCAAAACTCATATTTACTAAACTTTGCATATACTTGGTGGTCTTTAAGGACTTTCAACACAATCCTCAAATGGTTTATGTGTTTATTTTCACTCCTCGAATAGATCAAAATATCATCGATAAACATGATCACAAAAATGTCAAGGTAGTGTCTAAACACCCTATTCATTAGGTCCATAAATGTCGTTGGGGCATTTGTCAACCCAAATGACATAACCATAAATTCATAGTGACCATACTGGTTCCTAAAGTCCATCTTATGAATGTCAACCCCTCTCACCCTTAGTTGATGGTAACCCGAACGAAGATTTATTTTGGAGAAATAGTTAGCCCTTTGAAGTTGATCAAACAAGTCATCAATTCTTGGAAGGGGATATTTATTCTTTATGGTCACTTTGTTTAGTAGGGACCCATCCTTGTTTCTGACAAACAATACCGGAGCACCCCATGGAGAGATACTCGATTGAATAAAACCCTTGTCTAGTAAATCTTTGATTTGCTCCTTCAACTCTTTCAACTCGGCCGGAGCCATTCTATAAGGAGAAATGGAGATAGGTTGCGTATCCGGTAAGAGATCAATGCCAAAATCTATTTCCCGTTCGGAAGGAATACCGGGCAAGTCATCGGGAATGACTTCGGGAAATTGATTCACCACAGGGACCGACTATAAGGAAAGGGTTTCAGACTCAACATCCATAACCCTAAGAAGATGGTAAATACACCCCTTGGAGATCGTTTTCCTAGCTTTTAGACAAGAAACAAATTGACCTCTAGGGATAAAATTTCCTCCTATCCACTCTAGAATGGACTCATTTTGAAATTGAAACTTTACTACCCGAGTCCTACTATCAATAGAGGCATAACATGCATGCAACCAATCCATACACAAAATCACATCAAAATCTAACATGTCTAACTCCACTAAATCCACCAAGGTAACTTTATGGGACGAAGAAATAGGACAACTCCTATAGACTCTTTTTTCCACTATTGAGTCACCAACCGAGGTAGAAACCAAAAAAGGCTCTATTAACACTTCGAGGAGTATTTCAAACTTCATAGTTACAAAAGGTGTAACAAAGGACAAAGTGGCACCGGGGTCTAACAATGCATATACATCAATAGAAAAAACTTGTAACATACCGTTCATAACATCCGGGGAACCCTCTTGGTCACCTCTAGATTGAAGAGCATAGAAGTGGTTTTTCTTGGGAGCATCAGAATTTGAACTGCTTGGCCGCAAGTGTTGGGAAATTCTTCAATTGATGCCCACTCTTACCAAAACCATAGCAAACACCCGTGTCAGCAAGACATTTACCATCATGTTTCTTACTGCACTTAGCACATGTAGGCCTCACCATAGAAGATCCACCAATATTGTCTCCTTGAGACTTAGGGTTAGACACACTATCTTTGTTGACCCTTGGAGCACCTGAGGAGCCTTGGTTGGAGAACCTTCTCTTGAACTTTGGTTTCCCTTGACCCTCGGATTTACCATTGGAAGAATTCCCATCATCGGTCCTTGATCTTTTCACTTTCCTATTCACTTGCTTGAGCTTTCGTTCCTCAATTTGTTCAGCATGAACCATAAGACGTGAAATATTCATACTTGGGATGAGCATTGCCGAACGACATTCATTGACTACCAAGTTGGATACCCCCATAATAAATTTGTTCGTATTTGCCCTAGAGTCTGCCACTAAGGTTGGAGCATACTTAGATAATTGGGTGAACTTAAGGGTATACTCTTGCACACTCAAAGCCCCTTGTCTAAGATTTATGAACTCTTGCATCTTTCGTTTCCTCAACTCTAGGGGAAAGAACCTATCAAGAAAGAGCGACTTGAACAATTCTAAATCTATCGGGCCTTCTCCTACGGGTCTCTCACCCTTCCATTGCTCATACCATACTTGAGCCACATCCTTCAATTGGTAGGAGGCTAATTCCGCCTTATCTTATGGAGACAGTCCTATAGCATCAAGCACCTTATAGATCTCATCAATAAACTCTTGTGGGACTTCTTCCACCTTGGAGCCATGGAACACGGGGGAATTCATACTAGTAAAGTCCCTTATCCTTGAAGTGTTCATACTCACATTGGGGTTCACATGAGTCCTAGTATCCTTATTGACTTGGGTCGTCACGACTTGGGTCAATACTTGGAGAGCCGACCTTATTTCCACATTTGTCATAATCCCCATGTAAATAGGAACTTGAGGACCTTGGGGAGTAACTCCCTCATTCACATTCTCCTCTTCCATCCTTCATGTGTTCACCCTTCTTGTATTCATATCCTATAGACACAAGAAAAGGGTTAGGAAAAGGACTTCATAGAGTTAAAACTCTTAGGCACGACTAAAGAGTAATGAAAGAAGTGAAATTTCCTAAATATATTATAGCCTCTCATTCATAAAAGTGGTGTGCTTCACACTCATAAACAGGACTCTACTAGACGTGGTTTGTGAGACATCATCCTAGAATCATTCTAAACCTTGTGCTCTGATACCAGGTTGTCATGACCCAAGGATACCCCCTAGATGTAACACAGTGTACTCGACCCCGTAGGGGTCTCATACAAGCCCTTAACATATCATAAACATGAGTAATAGAAATGGTGCGGAATTAGAACTTTTTACAATCGAAGTCTTTTCATAAAAATCAAAATAAAAGTCTAGATATTGTCTCAATTACCATCTAATACAATTGAATATCAAGAAGGTTCACAACCTTTTACAACATAGTCTTAAAGGTAGGAGAAACTAGAAGGAATAACTCTTGTCCTCGAACCATCAGGACTCACCAAAGCAAGAAGATAATTAATCCAAGCTTTCTACCAAAGGAGAGAAAATCTCAACAACCGGGACCTACACTTATAGAAAAACGTAGAAAATATGGGTTAGTACAAAATTACACTAAGTATGGAAGTCATGCAATAAAATCCTTAAAACATTCTAAAAGGGACAATTTAGTTGAAACGATGCACTTTATCATTTTAAAGAGTCATCATTTACCATAGTGTAAATACATAAGTCAAACCAACTCATAAGCAACCCTTAAGTTATACTTGTGCAATGCATAGACAAGATCCCATAATCCTATCTAATACTAAGTATCACTTTTAGGCCACAATAATCATACATATAATAACTTGTCCTCATCCATAGCCACTACTCATAAACAAGGAAACATTCATATTCATTAACTTGTAACAAGGAAAGCCACTCATAGAAACAATCGATATCATACATGCATAAATTCACACATCGTCATAGCATAATAAAACCGCACCATGACCCCTTTCCAGAGCCTACTCGTGCAATGCATAAGTGAAGTCTCATAACCCCCACTCACCCTAAGCAAGACTCCTTGAGAAACCATAAGTATAGTTCTTGTTCATGTTTTTGTCATATTCATATTCTTGTCATGTAGGGAAATAACCTTAACTGACATAGACCATGTGAGCTACATGGAATCCGGTGTCATGTCCCACACCTAAAATAGATGTCCTACTTGCCTATGGTAGAACTACATGTATTAGCTTTTAGGTGGATCCACTAGCTAAAGCCCTATGTGGGCGCACAGTTATGGGACAGGGAGATTGCTACTAGAAACCCCAAACCTATTGTATTGACGGGGGAGCTTCCATTCCACGAGGTTACTTAAGATGACCCGCCGTATTGTATTGACGGGAGCGCCTCTACCTCACATTCCATATCCACTCGGTGCTAAGCATAACTTTCCTAAAATTTACATAATTAGTCTTGAATTTTATTTACATAGTGAAGGAGTATCTTACATTTCAATCAACACAATAATACTATCATAATCATACACATTTCATACATAGTCATGTGTAAGGGTATGGGGAGAATGATCTTTCAATATTACCACAATTACACCATAGTCATAGAATCTTCACTTTCTAAGTGAATCATAAGCTCATATACCATTCTCATAAACATGTATAAACCCTCATAATTTGCCCTGCAAGGACCATAAATCACATTTTACCCAAACAAATTTAATTTCTACATTAGACATGGAGAATATCATGATTCAATTAACTAAATCAATGTAGACATAATCAATTGACATGCTTATACAATCAATCAACCCACATCATAATTCACAATTTAGCAATATGGGGGATTCATGGGTTCTTGGAGGAATTTCATCATATATCAACATTAAATCATCAATTCAATCATAATCCTTCATAATTAAACCATTGAAAACATTTTGGAAGAGAACCCATTACTTAGATTGAAACCCAAGGTTTTGGGGGAAATTGTAAGCTTTGAAATCAAATTTTGAAGGGACTCGATGGGTTAAAGCTACCCATATATGAAAAGCCACCATACCTTGCTTAAGAATCTCAAACAAATTTGAGGAAGAAGCCTTGAATTTTCCAAATCCTAGCTCCAATTCCACCCTTCTTCTTCTTTGAATTTTAGAGAGAGTAATATTGTGAGGAAGATGAAGTTCTACTTTGATTTGGGTGTTTGAATATAATGACTTAGTTTTGGGTGAATTTTGAGTTAAAACAACTTATATAGTACCCCTAAAAATACCCAAAACGACCCCACTTTAATTGGACAAAAATAGAAAAAGACTCACTTGACCTTCATTTGGTGATCCCGTCCTAGCACCACGAGCCACCTTCACGAGTCATGGTGAGGACCACGATCCGTGGTCCCCCTCGTGAAGGTTGGGGCAGTAGCTACATAAATTGTGCATGAGGCTCACAAGCCCAAGGCATTCCCATGAGGGGCTACACGAGTCGTGGTCCCTCTCATGGTCCTTAAGGCAGTAGCCATGCCATTTGGGGCCCTTAGCTCAAATTCCCATGGCATCTTCACGAGGGGCTCCACGAGCCGTGTTCCCTCTCGTGGACCTTGAGGCAGTGGCTAGGCCACTTTGGGGCTCCTCCTCTTTGGCCAAGGCAACTCCACGACACCTCCCACGAGCCGTGGTCAAAACCACTAGCCGTGGTGATGGTCGTGGAGCCTGAGGCAGTGTGCCCAAGTTTGGGGCAGCCTTGGCCTTTGGCCTTTGGCCTTTTCTTGGTCCCTTAGCCTTGACCCTTCCAACCCTCATTTTAACTCTAGGTGGTCTACTAATCAACGAGGAGTCATTTTATGATTTTTAACCCTTACGTTTAGGATCTAGTTTAACCTACTATTTTTCGGAGTGTTACACATTCAATCTGCATTATATCATGATGCAGAATCAGGTATTTAGGATCATCAACATGTGTTCCATTGAGATCAAATCATCTGTTCGTCAACTTTTGGTGAGGACTCCAGTCTTGCAATATTGTTAGTAGTAGGACGTTGAGGTCTTGTGGATCTTGTATGTACACCTTTTAGATAGTAAAGATTTCATAGATAGAAAGTTTTGGAGTGTCTTTCAATAATGTTTTATTTTAAAATTTGATGTTTCATATTCAATATTATTGGATAGTTTGTAGATTCAGTAAACTGTTGTAAGCAATTCTTCAATTTTGATGTTGTATATGCATGAATTAGTCTTCCACTTAGTAATCAGCCAAGACAAGGGTTCCTTCTGGAGCAGCAACAGTTCTCGAGTGTCGTCCAGGTCCAGGGTAGGCTCAAGATGTGACAATTTTCGTATTGTTTGTTCTTAGATGATTGAGTTGAGTTCACGGGGACTCAATCTTTCGTAATGTCTAAACTTATCCTTATTTTATATAATAGATTTGGTTTTTGTTAATTGGTGTTGGATTTGTTTCGGGTTTAGTTGGTTCTCCCACCAGTTCGTTTAGTGTTTGTGTCACACACTACAGTTGCGGTCGTGACAAGTACAAATAATTAAGATTAAAAATTTATACTAGTTTACATATATAAGGAAAATTAATTAATTTTAAAAATATTTGTTTAACCAAATAGTTATAAAAATGAGATATAAATCGGTCTAAATTGAGTGTCAACGATATGGATTGCATAAATCTAATTCTTATTTAAACTCTAAATATAAGTGCAAATGCTAATTAATATTATGTTCCAACTTCCAAAGAATATTTGACTAGTTGGATTTAATATTTAATTTACCCACTTATTTTAGATTAAAAATTTAATGATTGAATTCACTTGGTAAGTTGGTATACCACCTATGTCTTATGAATATTAAGTCTTCTTTTCCAATCAATATACAAAATAAAAATATTAGCATTGAGATTTTAGATATAGTTAAGTTGTATAGAAGATGAAGAAGGAATCAACCATTGTATTCACTCTTCTTTGGGTGTTCATTTTGCTCAGTTAAGTTTCTTTTCCTCTTCCCCTCCCCTTCTCTCTCCCTCTCCCTCTATGCCTCTCATTTATTTCCTCTTATATGATATATCAATAATTTTTTTCTTTATACACATACGGACTAACATATGCCACATACATACGCATATGTATATGGAAAAGGTTAACATTTTTTATTTGTATTACATTTTTTATATGTTTAATTATTGATCCATATTATTATCTTTTTTCTCAAATATATTTTCTCCCAATAACAATTTTTTTTGTCAAAGAAGAATGATTCTGATTTGATTGATTTAGTGGAACCCAAGTAACAGTATATTTTGGTATTTTTAATTATTTAAAGGTATATTTAGATCTATTTAATTTCTCACCAGTGTATGAATCAAACTATTACGGAGAATACATAAGTACTACCTTAATAGTTTAGGGTAAATTTAGATATTTTGATTGAGTATACGACTCCACCAAGGTAATTGTCATAGCCAAATCTAGCCTAGCCATACAAATATTAAGAAATATTTTAAAACTTCATTTTTTGTTAAACATAGTTCCTAACTAAATTCAGACGTATAAAATGCAATATAAGAAATATATATTTCATCATTTTCTATACATTTAAATATTACAAAATCAACTATGATCAAGATATCATATCGATATTGATTGATTAACCTTCATTATAAAAATAGTTGTAGTAATTTGAAGAAATAATATATGTTTGACTTTTGTGTATTGTCAATGAATTTGCTTGAACTAATAGCATTAACATTTATTTTATATTTTTGATATAGGTTCACAATCATGCATGGCATTGGAAAACGGTAAAATGTGTCAAACAACAAAAGATTGTGATCGTGCATCTTGTCGACTTGGAATTCTGATTTGTATTGAGGGAATTTGTGGATGTACTGACGGAATAAGGAGGAATGTTTTGTTCAAGAAAGACAATATTTATATGGGAAGATGTTCTTGTGGATGTAAACCACATTGTGTCCTAGGATTTTGCACATGTCCTTGTTGTTGAAAGCCAAAATTAAGACAGGATTCATAATACGATCATACTTTATCTTTGAAAACTTAGAGAATATTTTATCGTATTATAAGAAAGAATAGTCTACCAATTCAATATTTTCACTTTCTTCATCCAATTCATACAAGGATAAATCTATTGTGGTATTTATGAGGACATGTGAATTTATTGTTGGGCATATAGTATGAATTAATGGGAATAAAGGTTTTCATGAAGGGTCGTGTGGTTTTTGAAAGGTTTCAAGCTTTTGGAACCAGCGCTTCATGGCTATAAATACCTTGAACTTTTCACTTACGAAATTTTTGAACTTCTTCTTCTTCATTTGCACAAATTCATTATTTCTATACTTTACTGTTGTTGAGTGGATTGCTAACACCATTTTTTGGGTATCAATAAACTGGTGAATAGAATCGTTCTATCCTGGAAGGGTATATTCCTATTCATACCTCAGATACTATGGGAAAATAATTTCCTTAAGCAGACACTGTTCATTCAGTTGGCTCTATTTTCTTTCCGTTTTGTTTCATACAATTGTAACAGATTCTTGTATGTTTTAAAATTACTAGTTTCTTCTAATTGATTTATCTTCTTCATTACATGGTTTAAACTTTGGAATTTACTGTTTCTGCAAAGTTTTTTTAATCATTAGTATTGATTTAAAATACAAATTGCATAACAATCTTAAGGAACTTAATGGTTTATTTGTAAATATGTATTTGTGGGTGGTGACAAAGTCATTTGTTGTTATATACTCCTATTAAGTTTGAAATTTAAATTATTCCTTACTAAATTAGTCGAATCGATTTTTGTTCATCATAACTGACAATTGACAGTGCGTGGTTGTTGCTGCACAAACTTGAACTGATGTACCACAAGTAGAGAAACTGGGAAAATTTTGTAGTGTGAATTTCAAAGGATAGTGACAACGGTTTTTTTCTGGCTTACCACTCTGAGTCTACAGAAATTTACCAATAAAGAAACTCCAATGCATGCTACTGATATGTCAAACAGAGAAAAAATCGTGATTATTGAAGTATAGAAACATGTAGACTTATTATGTAAAGGCTACATTTTAAGTGCTTTAGAGGATGACTTATATAATGTTTTCAGCACATTGACAACTTCGAAAGAATTGTGGAATGCACTTGAGATAAAATATAAGACAGAAGATGCATGCTTGTAGAAGTTTGTAGTCGCAAAGTTTTTAGATTATAATATGACAGATAGCAAAACTTTTGGATCACAAGAACAAGAGTTTCAACTTATTGTCCATGTTCTTATTGTTGGGGATATGGTAGTGAATAAAGCTTTTCAAGTGGCTGCAATGATTGAGAAGTTACCTTCTTCGTAGAACGACTTCAAGAATTATTTACAACATAAACGCAAGGAAATGAAGCTTGAAGATCTTGTGATTCAGCTCTAGGTTGAAAAAGATAAAAAACCATCGAAAATAATTCTCGTGGGAGCTCAAAAATAATAGGAGTTAGTATTGTTGGAAAAAGCTCCCATTAAAGGAAAAGACAAAAAGAAGTCCAACGGACAGAAGTCAAAGCAGGCCAAGAAGGAATTCCAAGGAAACTGTTACAATTGTGGTAAGGTTGGTCACAAGTCTTCTGACTATTGTGCTCTAAGAAAGGACAAGGACAAAGGAAAAAGTCAAGCGAACAGGACAACCAAATCATGCCTAAGATTATATCAAAGTCAGTCTTATCCAAAATAACCAAATCAACCCAAGTTTGGAAACCCATAAACATAACAGGACTAGCACTATAAACATGGGTGACTATAAGAGACTCTCCAACTGGGGTAGAAACATGGATGTGGGCATCAATTATATCGCAAACCGCATCAAATCCCAAGGCAAACTGAACTGACACATAAGAAAAGGTAGAACCCGATTCAAACAACACATTAGCCATCCGATCACAAACAAGAATAGTACCTGTGATCACTGCATCAGATGTCTCTGCCTCGGTCATGCCTTGAAAGGCATAAAATTAAGCCATGTCATCTTGACTCGCAACATCCTTTCTTAGCTACACTGCTCCCCTACCGGCATTACCATTTCCCCGGCCTTTACGGCCTCGCTGATTTCCTCTCCGCCCATCTTTTGGACGTTCTCTACCATTACTACCGCTGCCCGCTGGTACCACTGCTCTGGTCTACTGTGGCACGGGGTCGGACAAGAGCGGATAGGGACAATCTCTCCTCATATATCCAGGTTCTCCACAATTATAACACACTTAATAACTTAACCAAGTAAATACCGCTGCTATTGGAGTAGTAATATCATGAACCTCCTTGATATGCACTCAATCTAGGAATTTGTAGTAGAAATTCTAACCTCAATTGTCGCAACATAATTTCATCATTTACTAAGCAACCCATACATGTTATGACAACAATACTTAATCCATTTTCCAAAGTAATGGTGTTCATTATCTAACCCTTCCTTACAATTTTTTTTAATGTTGTCACATTGGCAAAGTATTCTGACTTCACCCCCTTCTACCTCCGTCACAAAATCAACCACTTTCTGAAAAGATTTTGCTGAAGTAGCCACTTATAATCTTGAATCTGCAAATCTGACATTAATTCCTTCACAAAGCAACGAATTTGCTCTTTTAGACTGAAGCAAGGTGGAGTATCATATTTGGACAAAACAGAAATTTGGCCTTATAGGCTGCAACAAATCTATTATGTTGCTCTGTATTCAGGAACTCATCTCTCCTCATATACCTCAAAGTTCAGTGTATATACTTCTCCATAAAGAAAGCTATAAAATGTTTCCCAAGTCATGAGTAGTGCATTTACTAGCTGGCACTCAACATGAGACCACCACCATATTTTGGCGTCTCCCTTGAACCGGTATATCATAAAATCAACACCAAATCACTCAACCTTATCCATCTTATGAAGCAGCTCATGACAATCAACCAAAAAAATCATAAGAATCTTCAGATTCAACACCCATGAAGAATGAAGGTTTCAAGCTTAAGAACATAATAAAAAAGCCTCATTTTTGTCACTAGTCATACATGACCACATTGAATCGGGGAAGCATTCTAATTTGGACGGACACATCCTCTCTTGATAGTGTTGTTGTTACCACTTCTGTTGCTCTAGTTCTGACCATAGAGTCAAGGAGGAAAGATACCAATTTGTATCACCTAGATACCAATTGGAATCAAGTCATAGCACGAAAGCAGTAGAAACAAAGAGATTTCCTAAAGTCCTATAGCCTCTCGAAGAAAAGTAAAGACGTCTCTGTACGGTTCTGCAAGACTCTACTAGACTCGTTTTGGTACATTGAGATCAACGAACCTAGGGCTCTGATACCAACTTTGTCACGACGCAGACCGTCGTGAGTGGTACCCACAATAACCCACCAGTGGGAGAACCATAACTATAACTCAACTAAGCAACTTAACCAAAAACTAAACATTTAAAGATACGAAAGCAAGTTTAAATAACTAAATAATTAATACGGAGTTCCCATAAACTCCGATGTCTTAAAAAGCAACTAATGAACTAGAACTAATGCGAAAGCTAACCCCTAGAACTGAAAGTCATTGTACCAAAACATCCAAAGTGCAACAAGTCTAAGAAAAAGGGCTACAACCCCAACTAACATAAGAATATTGAAAATAGTCTAAGTCCGAAAAGAAATGGACTAAACAAAGGAAGGACTCCATGGCATCCTGAAAGAGTTGGCTTGTAACACCCCGTTAATAGAAAGATCTAGAATTAGAAAGAGTGATTTTTTGGAAATAATGAAAATCTGGAAATTTGACAAAGTTAAGTAAAGAATGAGTTTTGTGTCAACTTCAAACGACCATAACTCCTAGCTCAGGATGAGTTAGGTGTGCCATAAGTTACCATAGGAAATATATTTAAATTATCTTTCCAACGCTGCCATGTTTTCTTAGTTTTGAGTTTGTATGAGTGAGATATGTCCATTTGAAGTTGGGTTGTGTAGATAAGGAAAGTCAAAACCGAATTTTAGAAGGGAATTATGGTCTTTTCCTTACCTAATTAAATTAATTCGTTTTTGGTAATTTGTTAGGCGTATAAAATGAATTTGGTCAGTTTACTCACTCAAAGATTTCACGCTAGGGTTTTTATAGAAAGAACGAAAGAGGAGAAAAGAGGAGAAAGAGCCAAAGTTCATTGTTCTTGAGGATTTTGCTTGTGGATTTCATCAAGGGGTGATCCCTATGATGTATGTGAGATCACATAGCGTTGGGTTAGTTCACCCACGCCCCAATCATGATTTATTTCAGCGTATTGTCATTCTTGAGATTAGAGGAATTGAATTTTTGATGAATATTGTTGAAAGTTCCATTTGAATCTTGATTGATGAGTTGTTGAGAAGTTTCTTGAGTTCAAATTCATGAAATCAGGTGTCGTTTTGAGTAGAATGTTGCATATTTTTGTTATGTAGTCGAATCTATGTGTTTGGGGAAAGAAGCAATCGAATCTAGAGGTTTTAAAGTTGAAAAATGACCAAGAAAAATTGGGGATTTCTGGGCAAAGGCCGAGGGCTCCAAGCCAGCCAGAGCACCCCAGAAGTGTTTCTAAAATTTGGCGCTTGGGGCGCCGCGCTAGCCAGCGCCCCCCAACATTATTTCTGAAGTTTTGCTCCTACCGCCCCGCGCCAATCTGAGCGCCAGGGACGCCAGGTCTTCTACTTTTTCCGACATCTTTCCGTACTACTTCCCTTGAAACGTACCTATGTTTCCTAGTTAATTACTTCACTCTAAAGTACGTCTAAAGAACATGAAATCATCAATAACATGAGATCATGAGCCTTGAATCCGTAATTCTATTCAAGGAAAGTTAACAGTCAAGTCAAGAGAAGTTATGAGTCAAGCCAAGAAAAGTTCATAAAGTTTTCAAAAAGTCTTTTACAAATGTTTTAACTTTGTTTTAAGACTTGAGTATAGACCTTCTTTGAGATAGTGGCCCTATATCTATTATGCCATATAGAATGGCACCAGAAAAGTTGAAAGAGTTAAAGGAGCAGTTGAAAGATCTCCTAGAGAAGGGTTTTATTCGACCAAGGTGTCTCCCCTTGGGGCGCTCCAATCTTATTTGAGAGGAAGAAGGATGGTTCCCTTAGAATGTGTATAGATTACCTTTAGTTCAACAAGGTTACCATCAAGAATAAGTACCCTCTTCAGAGGATTAATGATCTCTTCGATCAACTTCAGGGTGCCACTTGTTTATCGAAATAGACCTCAGATATGGCTACCATCAGTTTAGGGTAAGGGAATGTGATATTCCAAAGACAGCTTTCAGGAACCGTTATAGTCATTATGAGTTTCTGGTCATGTCGTTAGGGTTAACTGATACACCTGCAACGTTCATGGACCTTATAAATAGAGTGTTCAAGCCTTATTTAGATATGTTTGTTATCGTGTTCACTAATGACATACTAATCTGTTCGAGGAATAAGGAAGATCATGCTAGTCATCTCAGAATAGTTCTCCAAACTCTAAAGGATAGAGAGTTATATGCCAAGTTCTCTAAGTGTGAGTTTTGGCTTGAGTTTGTGGCATTCTTAGGCCACATTGTTTTTTGTTGATGAAATTAGAGTTGATACTCAGAAAATTGAGTCAGTGCAGAATTGGCCTAGACCCACATCTCCAACTGATATTAACAGTTTCTTGGGGTTGGATGGATATTATAGAAGGTTCGTAGAGGGGTACTCATCTATTTCGTCCCCTTTCACTAAGTTAACTCAGAAAATAGTGAAGTTTCAATGGTCTGAAGCTTGTGAGAAAAGCTTTCAGGAATTGAAAAAGAAGTTGACTACTGCCCTAGAATTGACCTTACCAGAAGGTACGGAAGGCTTTGTTGTATATTGTGATGCGTCTAGAGTTGATTTGGGTTATGTGTTAATACAGAATGGCAAATTTATATCTCATGCCTCTAGACAACTTAAAGTGCATGAGAGGAACTACCCAACCCATGACTTAGAGTTGGCTGTCGTAGTATTTTCTTTGAAAATATGGCATTATTATTTGTATGGTGTTCATGTAGATGTATTCACTGATTAGAAGAGACTTTTTTATGTGTTTAGTCAGAATGAACTTAATCTCAAACAGAGGAGGTGGTTAGAGTTACTCAAGGATTATGACATGAGTATTCTTTATTACCTAGATAAGGCTAATGTTGTTGTTGATGCCTTGAGTAGATTATGTATGGGTAGTACCGCCCATTTTGAGGAAGATAAGAAAGATTTAGCAAAATATGTGCATAGACTTGCACGATTAGGAGTTCGACTATTGGATTCCATAAAAGGAGGAGTAGTGGTGATGAATAGGGCTGAATCATCATTAGTGTCAGAAGTAAAAGAGAAGCAAGACCAAGATCCAATTCTGCTTAAGTTGAAGGCAAATGTTCATAAGCAAAATGTAATGGCTTTTGAACAAGTGGGAGATGGTGTATTGAGGTATCAAGGTAGATTGTGTGTACCAAGGATGGATGAATTCCAAGAAAGGATCATGGAGGAGGCTCATAGCTCCAGATATTCTATCCATCCGGGTTCCACAAAGATGTATCCTGATTTGAGAGAGGTATATTAGTGGAGTAGTATGAAGAAAGGTATTGCTGAGTTCGTCGCTAAATGCTCGAATTGTCAACAAGTTAAAGTAGAGCACAAAAGGGCCGGTGGTATGTCTCAGAATATAGAACTTCCAAAATTGAAATGGGAGATGATCAATATGGATTTCATCACAGGTTTACCATGGTCTCGTAGACAGCACGACTCGTTTTGGGTGATTGTAGATCAAATGACTAAATCAGCCAATTTCTTGCCAGTAAAGTCTACTCATTCAGCAGAGGACTATGCCAAGTTGTAACTCCAAGAGGTAGTCAGACCATGGGGTGCCACTATCGATTATATCAGATAGAGGTGCATAATTTACTGCACAGTTCTGGAAATCTTTTCAGAAAGGCTTGGGTTCAAAGATGAACTTGAGTACTGCTTTTCATCCAAAGGCAGATGGTCAAGCAGAGCGCACTATTCAGACTCTAGAAGATATGTTGAGGGCTTGTGTGATTGATTTCAAAGGTAATAGGGATGATCACCTACCTCTCATTGAGTTTGCTTATAACAATAGTTACCACTCTAGCAGAAGTTCTTTATGGGAGAAGATGCAGATCTCCTATTAGATGCTTTGAAGTTGGTGAAGCTGGGTTTAGGAGCAGACTTAGCTCATCAATCTATGGATAAGGTGAAAGCTATTCTAGAGAGGTTGAAAATAGGCAGAGTCATCAAAAATCCTACACAGACTTTAGGAGAAGGGACTTAAAGTTCGAATTAGATGATTTGGTTTACTTGAAAGTTTCACCCAAGAAGGGTGTTATGAGATTCGGTAAGAAGGGGAACCTTAGTCCCCGGTTTTTGGTCCTTACAGAATATCCAAGAGGATTGATAATGTAGCTTTTGAATTATAGCTACCACAAGAGTTAGCAGTAATTCATCCAGTGTTCCACATCTCCATGTTGAAAAAAGTGTATGGGCGATCCTTCATTGATCATACCAACTAAAGATATTGGAATCAAGGATAGGTCGTCTTATGAGGAGATTCTTGTTCAGATTCTAGATCGTCAGGTTCCCAAGTTGAGAACAAACGAGGTAGCATCAGTCAAAGTTCTTTGGAGGAATCAATTTGTTGGGGAAGCCACTTGGGAATTTGAGGAGGATATGAGGAAGAGATACCCACATCTCTTCGAATCTGGAGAATTTCCAAATTAAGTACTAATCCTTTTCATGGTATTTATTTATAAGTTGGCAAGTTGTTTTTGCATTTTTGCTTATTGGGTGTTAGAACTGAATGTTAGATGTTACGCCCTTAGCCTACTAAGAGTAACCTCATTCGAGGACGAATGTTCCCAAGGGAGACATATTTTAACACCCCGCAACTAGAAAGAGCTAGAATTAGAAAAAGTGATTTTTTGGAAATAATGAAATTCTGGAAATTTGACAAAGTTAAGTTAAGAATGAGTTTTGGGTGAACTTCAAACGACCATAACTCCTAGCTCAAGATTAGTTAGGTGTGCCACAGATACCTTAGTAAATATCTTTGAATTATCTTTCCAGCGACACCGAGTTTACTCAGTTTCAAGTTTGTATGAGTGAGATATGTTCATTAGAAGTTGGGTTGTCTAGATATGGAAAGTCAAAACCGGATTTTAGAAGGGTATTATGGTCCTTTCCTTACCCAATTAAATTAATTCGTTTTTGGTAATTACTTAGGGGTTT
This sequence comes from Solanum lignicaule, assembly GCA_029582545.1. Taxonomy (NCBI): domain Eukaryota; kingdom Viridiplantae; phylum Streptophyta; class Magnoliopsida; order Solanales; family Solanaceae; genus Solanum; species Solanum lignicaule. Next base: position 61,098 of record JAJOOF010000403.1, on the reverse strand, counting down.
AAACTGAATTTGGTCAGTTCACGCACTCAAATATTTCACGCTAGGGGTTTTAGAGGAAATGCAAGAGGAGAAAAGAGGAGAAGGAGCCAAGATTCATCGTTCTTGAGGATTTTGCTTGTGGATTGCATCAAGGGGTTATCCCTATGAGGTATGTAAGATCACACAGCGTTGGGTAAGTTCACCCACGCACCAATCATAATTTATTTCAGCGTATTGCCTTTCTTGAGATTAGAGGGATTGTATTCTTGATGAATATTGTTGAAAGTTTCGTTTGAATCTTGATTGATGAGTTGTTGAGAAGTTTCTTGAGTTGAAATTAGGTGTCGTTTTGAGTAGATTCTTGCATATTTTGGTTATGTAGTCGAATCTAAGAGTTTGGGGAAAGAACCAATCGAAACTAGAAGTTTTATAGTTGAAAAACGACCAAGAAAAATTGGGAATTTCTAGGCAGGGGCCTGGGGCGTCGCGCCCGCCAGAGCGCCCCAGAAGTGTTTCTGAAATTTGTGGCTTGGGGCGCCGTGCCAGCCAACGCACCCCAACTTCAGTTTTAAAGTTTTGCTCCTGTCGCCCCGCGCCACTCAGAGCCCCAGGGATGCCAGGTATTCTACTTCTTCCCATATCTTTCCGTACTAGTTCCCTTGAAACGTACCTATGTTTCCTAGTTGATTACTACACTCCAAGGTACGCCTAAACAACATGAAATCATCAATAACATGAGATAATGAGCCTTCAATCCATAATTCAATTCAAGGAAAGTTAAGAGTCAAGTCAAGAGAAGTTCATAGAATTTTCCAAAAGTGTTTTACAAACGTTTTAACTTTGTTTTAAGACTTGTGTTTTGAGTTGAGTAAAGAGTAAAGATTGAAGTTCATTTCTTCAAAGAGTATGTGGGGACTATGTATTCCCAAAGAGTTTAAAATGTTTTCACATTTAAATAAGAAAGGAAACTGAGATTTTTAAAGAGCCTTTGAGCTAGTTTCCAGTAAAGAGTAAATGCTTTCACAATTAAGCAATAGGGGAAACTTTGATTTCCAAGAGGAGCCTTTGACCTATGTTTTGAGCAATTATCTCAAACCACAGAAAGAAGTATGTTTTTTAAACATAAGAGACAGTATTATATTTTGGGAGTAGTATTGAGCACCGATATGGAGGAGAGTTCTGACAACTTCCAGCCCTCATAAACCATGTAGCAACCATGTGTAGAAAAGGGTCATACTTTTTTAGATGATTACTTAGTGTTTTTTAGCATAGACTAGTGGATCCACTTAGTAGTCAGGTTCTATACCCTCGTTAAGGTATAGGACGGCCCTGGCAGCATGAGGCAAAACGTTGTATCATCACAATATCTCTTAAGTGATGGTTGTCGGTTAGACAAACTCCCATAGCAGTATTTTGTATTTTAATATACATTTCAGAGTTTACATTGTATCTTTGCATACCCACAAAATATTATTGTATTTCCAAATACGCAGAGTTGATATCCATGTTTTAAAAGCTTTTTTTTATATTGCACTTGCGTATACTGCTTTATATTGAAATGAGTTCAGTTCAGTTCAATTGAGACCAGGTTTGTTCTTCAGTTCCTTTCAAGCTTATGTCTTATTTAGTATTCCCTTCGCATGCTCGTACATTCAATATACTGATGCCAGTTGGCCTGCATATTTTTATTATGCAGATACAGATAACAAGGATCAGCATCCAGCGCTTCATTGATCCAGTTGAGCATTCTGATTCTTGTGGTGAGCCTCCGTGCTTTTCGGAGGATTCCCTTTTATTGTTTTACGTATTTTAGTTCATTAGGTTCTTGTGGTCTTGTCCCAACGTCCATCTCAATTGTTTAGAGGCCTCATAGACAGTAGTTGATGTTAGTTCTTGAGTCTTTCCATTTTAGTTGTGTTTAAGACTTGAGTTGCAACTTGGGCCAGTGAATATTTATTTTAATACATTCTAAGTTTATTATTGAGCAATTCAATTTACTTTATAGAGTATTTATATCATGAGTATGTCTTCTGCTGAGAAAGTAAACCAAGCCAAGTGTTCACTTGGGGCCAGCAATGGTTCTCGAGTGCCAGTCCCGCCCAGGGTGTAGGATCGGGGCATGACAAACTTGGTATTAGAGCACAGAGTTCAAGACTCCTAGGGAGTCTATGAAGTCATATCTGTAGAGTCCTAGTTATCGGTGTGAAACGGGCCACATCTATAATAAGGAGGTTGCGACACTTAGGAACTATCTCACTTCTTTCATACTCATTTCATGCGATAGAGTGTATCTCCATAAAAGTGTCTTTCTAACTCGTGCTTGCCCGTGTCTTTCAGAGCATGCCTCTTCGAAGAGCTGTCAGAGGTCATCCGGCTAGAAAAAATGTTGAACCACAAGAATAAGGGGTACCTAATGCACCTGAAGTTCAACCCCAAGGAGAGGTCACCAATGTTTAGTTTTGTGAGACCATCCGGATGTTGAGCCAAGTTGTGACCAACCAAGCTGGGAAACAGAGAGAGAATCGACAGGAAGTGGCTGATACTTCATGGATCCGTGAGTTCTTAAGGATGAATCCAGCGAGCTTCACAAGTTTAAGTGTTACTGAGGGTCCAAAAAATTTGTTGAAGAGCTTCAGAAGGTTTTTGAGATCATGCATGTTTCTAATACTTAGAGGGTGGAACTAGTTGCATACCAAATGAATGGTGTCGCTAGGATATGGTTCAACTAATGGAAGTAGAACCGAGCTGAGGGAGCACCACCTGTGAGTTGGACTTGTTTTGAGGATGCCTTCTTGGGGCGTTTCTTTCCCCGAGAACTGAGAGAGGCTAGGGTACGAGAGTTTTTCACACTTAAGAAGGAATCTTTGAGAGTTCATGAGTACAGTCTGAAGTTCACACAACTTTCCCGCTATGCTTCGAAGATGGTTGCTGACATGAGGAGCAAGATGAGTTTGTTCGTTGCTGGGTTATCTCGTCGATCAAGAAAGGAAGGCAAGGCAGCTATGCTAATAAGTGATATGGACATAGAAAGGCTAATGATCTATGTGCAACAGGTTGAGGAGGACAAGTTGAGAGATAGAGAAGAGTTTAAGAATAAGAGGGCTAAGATAGCAGGGAATGAGTCCGGGCAGCAAAAGAGCAATGCGAACCGGTCTTCCTTCCAACCAAAACAAAAGGGACCTGCTCCATCATTTGCTAGTGCACCTACACCAAACAACAAAGGTGAGTACAATAGTTAGAATTTCAGTGCCAAACCTGCCTATTCTTAGGGTAGTATGCCACAAGGGGGTAGTAAGCCTCCTGCATGTGCTAAGTGTGGTAGGAACCACTCAGGGATGTGTCGTGATAGCTCCACTGGTTGCTTCAAGTGTGGCCAGAATGGTCATTTTATGAGAGAGTGTCGAAAGAACAAGCAAGGTAATTGTAATAGAGGCAATAGAGCATAGTCTTCTTCAGGAGGCTGATAGCTCCAGATATTCTATCCATCTGAATTCCACAAAGATGTATCTCTATTTAAGGGAGGTATATTGGTGGAGTAGTATGAAGAAAGGTATGTCTGAGTGCGTTGCTAAATGCCTGAATTGTCAACAAGTTAAAGTAGAGCACCAAAGGCCCGGTGACATGGCTCAGAGTATAGAACTTCTGAAATGGAAGTGGGAGATGATCAATAAGGATTTCATCGTAGGTTTACCATGGTCTCGCAGACAACGTGATTCGATTTGGGTGATTGTAGATCGAATGACTAAATCTACCATTTCTTACCGGTAAAGACTACCCATTCAGCAAAGGACCATGCCAAGTTGTATCTCTAAGAGGTAGTCAGACTTCATGGTGTGCCAGTATCGATTATATTAGATAGAGGTACACAATTTACTGCACATTTCTGGAAATCTTTTCAGAAAGGCTTGGGTTCAAAGGTGAACTTGAGTACTGCTTTTCATCCTTAGACAGATAGTCAAGTGGAGTGCATTATTCAGACTCTAGAAGACATGTTGAGGGTCTGTGTGATTGATTTCAAAGGTAATTGGGATGATCACCTACCTCTCATTTAGTTTTCTTATAACAATAGTTACCACTCTTGCATCCAAATGACTTCTTATGAAGCTCTCTATGGGAGAAGATGCAGATCTCCTATTGGATGGTTTGAAGTTGGTGAAGCTGGATTGATAGGACCAGACTTAGTTCATCATGTTATGGAGAAGGTGAAAGTTATTCAAGAGAGGTTGAAAAGAGCGCAGAGCCGTCAAAAATCCTACACAAATGTTAGGAGAAAGGACTAAGAGTTCGAAGTAGATGATTGGGTTTACTTGAAAGTTTCACCCATGAAAGGTATTATGAGATTTTGAAAGAAGGGGAAGCTTAGTCCCCAGTATATTGGTCCTTACCCAATATCCAAGAGGATTGGCAATGTAGCTTATGAGTTAGAGCTACCACAAGAGTTAGCAGTAGTTCATCTGGTGTTCCACATTTCCATGTTGAAAAAGTGTCTGGGCGATCCTTTATTGATCATACGAATTGAAGATATTGGAATCAAGGATAGCTTGTCTTATGAGGAGATTCCTGTTCAGATTCTAGATTGCCAGGTTCGTAAGTTGAGAACAAAAGAGGTAGCATCGGTCAAAGTTCTTTGGAGGAATCAATTTGTTGGGGAAGCCACTTGGGGAGTTGAGGAGGATATGAAGAAGAGATACCCTCATCTCTTCGAATCCAGAGAAATTCCAAATTAAGGTACTAATCATTTTCTTGGTATTTATTTATATGTTGGCATGTTGTTTTTTCATTTTTCCTTGTTGGGTGTTTGAACTGAATGTTAGATGTTACACACTTAGCCTACTAAGACTAACCTCATTCAAGGACGAATGTTTCCAAGGGGGAGATATTATAACACCCAGCAACTAGAAAGAGCTAGAATTAGAAAGAGTGATTTTTTGGAAATAATGAAAATCTGGAAATTTAACAAAGTTCAGCTAAGAATGAATTTTGGGTCAACTTCAGGGATTTCTGGGTAGGAGTTGGGGCGCCGCGCCAGCCAGAGCGCCTTAGAAATGTTTCTAAAATTTGGGGCTTAGGGAGCCGCGGCAGCTAGTGCACCCCAACTTCTGTTCTAAAGTTTTTCTCATTGCGCTCCGCACCACTCAAAGCGCTAGGGACACCAAGTCTTCTACTTCTTCCCATATATCTTTGTACTAGTTCACTTGAAACGTACCTATATTTCCTAGTTGATTGCTACACTCTAAGGTACGTCTAAACAACATGAAATCATAAATAACATGAGATAATGAGCATTGAATCCATAATTCAATTCAAGGAAAGTTAAGAGTCAAGTCAAGAGAAGTTCATAGAGTTTTCCAAAAGTCTTTGCCAATCGTTCTAACTTTGTTTTAAGACTTGAGTTTTGAGTTGAATAAAAAGTAAAGATTGAAGTTCATTTCTTCAAAGAGTATATGGGGACTATGTATTCCCAAAGATTTTAAAATGTTTTCACATTTAAATAAGAAAGGAAACTGAGATTTCCAAAGAGCATTTGAGCTAGTTTTCAGTAAAGAGTAAAAGCTTTCACAATTAAGCAGCAGGGGAAACTTTGATTTCCAAGAGGAGCCTTTGAGCTAAGTTTTGAGAAATTATCTCAAACCATAAAAAGAAGTATGTCTTTAAACATAAGAACCAATATTATATTTTGGGAGTAGTATTGAGCACCGATATGGGGGAGAGTTCAGACAACTCCCAACCCTCATAAACCATGTAGCCACAATGGGTAGAAAAGGGTCATACTTTTTATATGATTCCTTTGTGCTTATTTGCATAGACTAGTGGATCCACTTAGTAGTCCGGTTTTATACCCTCGGCAAAGTATAGGATGGCCCTGGCAGCGTGAGGCAAAACGATGTATCATTACAATATCTCTTAAGCGATGATTGTCGGTTAGAGAAGCTCCCATAGTAGTATTTTGTATTTTTATATATATTTCTGAGTTTACATTGTATCTATGTATACACACAGAGTATTATTGTATTTCCAAATACGCAGAGTTGATATCTATGTTTGAAAAGCTTTTCTTTATATTGCACTTGTATATACTGCTTTATATTGAAATGAGTTCAGTTCAGTTGAGTTAAGACCAGGTTTGTTCTTCAGTTCCTTTCAAGCTTATGTCTTGTTTAGTATTCTGCTCGCATACTCGTACATTCAATGTACTGATGCCAGTTCGCCTACATCTTTTTATAATGCATATACAGGTAACCAGGATCATCATCCAGCGCTTCGTTGATCCAGTTAAGCATTCAGAGTCTTGTGGTAAGCCTCCTTGCTTTCCAGAGGATCTTCTTTTATTGTTTTCAGTATTTTAGTTCATTAGGATGTCGTGGGTCTTGTTACAACGTCCATCTCAGTTGTTTAGAGGCTTCATAGATAGTAGTTGATGTTAGTTCTTGAGTCTTTCCATTCTAGTTATGTTTGAGACTTGAGTTGCCACTTGAGCCAATGAATGTTTATTTTAATACATGCTAAGTTTATTATTGAGCAGTTCAGTTTACTTTTTAAAGTATTTATATCATGACTAAGTCTTCTGCTGAGTAAGTAAGCCAGGCCAAGTGTTGGCTTAGGGCCAGCAATGGTTCTTCAGTGCTAGTCCCACCCAAGGTGTAGTCTCGGAGCGTGACATGGCTCACCTTTTAAATGTGGTCTCGATTACTGATCTCCTAGCTAAGGTCTATCAATAGCCGCATCAAGATACCTTGTACTCAACAAAGAACAAGCAAGCGCAGTATCAGTCCACAACCATAGTGTACTGGTAAGATCACGCGGCTATTCAGTAAGCACAATATATTTAAGTAGTCACAACATAGTAAACAAGTTTATACAGAATATAAAATCAGTTATCATCTTAGGAGCAATGCACAATCCACATTCTCAATAACATTTAGATATGTCAACATAATGGTCCTCTCATGGAATCCATACCCAAACTGTTAGTGTCGGAAGGTGACACCGATCCCAATTAGTGTATCAAAACGTGACACCGAATATAATGTATGTGTCGGAACGTGACACCCCATCCAATATATATGTGTCGAAACATGACACCCGATCCAATTTAGTGTGTCGGAACATAACACCCGATCCAATCAACATAACCACAATCACAATCACACTCATAATGTACATTCTCAAAATCATACAATCAAGTGTTGATTCATGACATATAGTTATTCATTCATACTCATTTACATTAGGTTTGATCAATAGTACTTCATTCACATAAATGCATGCATTACAATGAAGCAATTACCAATATATATCACACAAACATGATATCAAACCATCACCAACCTCGAAACCAAGTTTGAATCCCCCTAAGGCACTTGAATCTTCCCTTTCTGGATTCTTTCCATTTGCTCCTGGTCTAAAAACAACAAATTAATGCAAGGATCAATATACGAGGCCTAATTAGTCGGATTACAATCAACATTATCAACCCTAGGCCAAACCCATGATCCCAATACCCAACTTAGGACTTTTTTCACCATTAATTATAGGTCAAAACCTTAGCACCAAGGATAATGACCTAAGAATCTACGTTCTACGGATCGAAAAATGGATTAGGGGAGTAAAAACCTTACCTTTAACCCCAAAAGTCATCGAAAAACTTCAAGAAATAACCTTCGGTCATTCCTTAGCTCTCAAGAACGAATGTTGCAGAATAATAACATTTTTGGGTTTTAATCCCGACTTAATTTGCGAGTGGGCCGCTACGGCGGACCTCATCCTGCCACAGAGGCCCTGTCCTGGAAGGAATAATCCCACCTTGGCGGCTTGCACGGAAACAGAGAATCGGAATTTGAGTTCCAAACTCCCATTTTACAACACACCTTCAACTCATGACATTCAAAAACTACCCGATCACGCAAAGATCAATTTCGGGAATTCTACTCGCCCAAATTCTATTTCGTAAAGTCGTACGGGTTCTATAACGTCTTAGCTATCTACTCATATGTTGAAAATCATAATTAGATCTTTCATTCATTACCAGATTTCCCTAGACCTCGCATGACTCATATTTTGTCCAAATCTGGACTAGGCTAGGAATTCCCAAGTCACTTCTCAAAAGTTTTCTGGCCCAATTACATTCCCTATTGGCTTTTCTATAATGACGAAAATAAGTCATTATACTATCAATCACATGACATGAAAAAACAATACAAGAACAAACCAACGCAAAAATATGTCCCACATGATCATAATAAAAATATCAGTCCACTTATGTAACCTCAAACTAATACCTAGTTCTCTCACAAAACACAAACTCAAATCTAATATCATACCTGTCGTGATAACTGAGCCAACCGTATATAATCATACCATGCGTGGTATCCGAGACAATCAACAATATCTCTTACCAGTGTGGTACCCGAACCAACCGACAAGCATATCAAGCATGTATAATCACATAACACAACAAGCATGAATAATCAAATAGCACATTGAACCAGACCACTTAAACCCACCAGTTACAATCACAGGTTCATTTTATATGCTTGCTATCATACATTGAACAATATGACACTACAAGCAATAAACATGCATTTATACATAACCCATTAGAATACAACCATCACCTAACTTGAATGAAGCCCCTTGGAAGTTGTAAATAGCTAGAGGTTTCCCCTTGCAAAGGGCCTTGGCTTGTTCTTGGCCTAGAATAAACAAAGAATCACAAATGGCCTATTAATTTATCCATATTACTAAAAAATCTCAACCCCGGCCAACATGTGATTATCTTCCCCAACTTAAGGCTCCTTCCCACCACATAAATTTTACACCAAGTTTAATTTTTGGAGTTCTACTTACCTGAATTTGATTCTGAAAGGCCTTGTGGATTTTTTTAATGTATTTGATATAAGTAAATGTCAGTTAAATCTCCACAAAATACCTCACCCTTTCACATATTGCCTTAGACCTCACCTATCGTGGATCATATCTAAGACTGATCTAGCCGAGAATTTCCAAGTTACTATTCGGAAAGTATCTGGGGCCAAATTCCTTCCCTATCATTTTCTTACCATCGGAGCACTAAATGAATTTCAGCATGATTTATATTATTTTTCAATTTAGTTACCTTTAGTCCTTTAGTTCAGGTGTTTGTACTGATGACATTCGATCTTTATCATTTCATGATGCAAAATCAGGTATTTAGGATCATCAATATGTGTTCCATTGAGATCAAATCATTTGTTTGTCAACTTTGGTGAGGACTCCAGTCTTGTAATATTGTTAGTAGTAGGGCTTTGAGGTCTTGTGGATCTTGTTGTGACACCTTTTAGACAGTAAAGATTTCATAGATAGAAATTTTTGGATAGTCTTTCAATATTCAGTTTCATATGTTTTATTTTAAAACTTTATGTTTCATATTCAGTATTTTTGGATAGATTGGATATTCAGTAAACTGTTGTAAGCAATTCTTCAGTTCTGATGTTGTATATGGATGAGTTAGTCTTCCACTTAGTATTCAGTCAAGACAAGGGTTTCTTCGGGAGCAGCAACGGTTCTCGAGTGTCGTCCATGTCCAAGGAGTAGGCTCAGGATGTGACAATTTTCGTATTGTTTGTTCTTAGACGATTGAGTTGAGTTCATGGGGACTAAAGTTTTTCTAATGTTTAAACTGCTCCTTATTTTATATAATAGATATGGTTTTTCTTAATTGGTGTTGGATTGATTTCGGGTTTAGTTGGTTCTCCCACCAGTTTGATTAGTGTTTGTGTCACTCACTGCAGTTGAGGTCGTGACAAATACTAATAATTAAGATTAAAAAAATATACTAGTTTACATATATAAGGAAAATAAATTAATTTTAAAAATATTTATTTAACAAAATAGTTATCAGAATGAGATATAAGTCAGTCAAAATTGAGTGTCAACGATATGGATTGCATAAATCTAATTCTTATATAAACTCTAAATATAAGTGCAAATGTTGATTAATATTATTTTCCAACTTCCAAAGAATTTTTGACTAGTTGCATTTAATTTTTAATTTACCCACTTCTTTTAGATTAAAAATTTAATGATTGAATTCATTTGGTAAGTTGGTATACCACCTATGTCTTATAAATATTAAGTATTGTTTTTGAATCAATATACAAAATAAAAAAATTATCATTGAGATTTGAGATATAGTTAAGTTGTATAGAAGATGAAGAAGGAATCAACCATTGTATTCACTCTTCTTTGGGTGTTCATTTTGCTCGGTTAAGTTTCGTTTCCTCTGCCCCTCCCCTTCTCTCTCCCTCTCCCTCTATCTCTCTCATTTATTTCCTCTTATATGATATGTCAATAAAAAAAATTATACACATACAGACTAACATATGCCACATACATACACATATGTATATGGAAAAGGTTAATAGTTTTTATTTGTATTACATTTGTTATATGTTTACCTATTGATCCATATTATTATCTTTTTTCTCAAATATATTTTCTCCCAATAATAATTTCATCGTAGAAGACTGAATCTCATATGATTGATTTAGTGGAATACCAAGTAACATTATTTTTGGGTATTTTTAGTTATTTAAGGGTATAATTAGATCTATTTAATTTATCACCAGTGTATGCATCAAACTATTACAGAGAATACATAAGTTCTAATTTAATAGTTTAGGGTAAATGTAGATATTTTAATTGACTATATGACTTCATCAAGGCAATTGTCATATCCAAAAGTAGCATAGCCATACAAATATTATGAAATATTTTAAAACTTCATTTTTTGTTAAACATAGTTCGTAGCTAAATTCAGACGTATAAAATGCAATATAAGAAATATATATTTCTTCATTTGCTATACATTTAAAGATTAAAAAATCAACTATGATCAAGAGATTATATCAATATTGATTGGCTGACCTTCATTATAAAAATAGTTGTAGTAATTTGAAGAAATTATATATGTTTGATTTCTGTGTATTGTCAATGAATTTACTTGAACTAATGACATTAACATTTATTTTATATTTTTGATATAGGTTCACAATCATGCATGGCATTGGAAAAGGATAAAACGTGTCAAACAACAAAAGATTGTGATCGTGCATCTTGTCGAATTGGAATTCCGATATGTATTGAGGGAATTTGTGGATGTATTGACGGAATAAGGAGGAATTTTTTGTTCAAGAAAGACAATATTTATATGGGTAGATGTTCTTGTGGATGTAAACCACATTGTGTCCTAGGATTTTAGACATGTCCTTGTTGTTGAAAGCCAAAATTAAGACAAGATTGATGTTAAGATCATACTTTATCTTATTATAATGAAAACTTAGAGAATATTTTGTCTTATTATAAGAAAGAATAGTGTGTCAATTCAATATTTTCACTTCCTTCATCCAATTCATACAAGGATAAATCTATTATGGTAGTTATGAGCACATGTGAATTTATTGTTGGGCATATAGTAAGAATTAATGGGAAATGAAGGGAAGATGAAAAGAGGAATTTGAAAGGTTTTCTTATGCTTCAATAAGAAAAAAGATTTTTTTTCCCTCATAGGTAGTGGAAAGGAAAGTTCAAGTGTTTAAATAAAGAAGCACTTCTACTAATTATTAAAAGGGTTGGAAAGAGGGACCCCCTCGCGCTGTCGTCGTCGTCGTCACTCGCTTGGCCCGACTTTAGCTTTGGCTTTGGAATATGATCGATCGAGAGATTATTTTTGGACAAAGTGTTTTTTAATTATTTATTTATTTAATTAAATTAAATGGTCAAAACCTTCTTAATTATTTACATAATTAGCTGAAAAAACCCAACCCGACTCACAACTACGTGACCCGTGTTTAAAACATATTTCTCATTTTATTTGAATTTCCCACCATTGGAAATGATGGTTCTAAAAGTTTGTAACTTTCAGGAACACCCATGGACGTTCTGAAGGGTTGCAAACATTGATGAAGGGTCGAGTGGTTTTTGAAAGGTTTCAAGCTTTTGGAACCAATGCTTCTTAGCTATAAATACCTCGGACTTTTCACTTACGGAATTTCTGAACTTCTTCTTCTTCTTTTGCACAAATTCATTATTTCTGTTCTTTACTGTTATTGAGTGGATTGCTAACATCATTTTTTGCGTATCAATATACTGGTGAATAGAATCGTTCTATCCTAGAAGGATATATTCCAATTCAAACCTCGGATACTATAGGCAGACACTGTTCATTTAGTGGGCTCAATTTTCTTTCCGTTCTGTTTCATACAATTGTTACAGATTCTTGTATCTTTTACAATCACTAGTTTCTGTTAATTGATTTCTTTTCTTCATTACATGGTTTAAACTTTGGAATTTACTGTTTCGGCAAAGTTTTTTTAATCATTAGTACTGATTTTAGATAGAAATTGCATAACAATCTTAAGGAAATAAATGGTTTATTTGTAAATATATATTTGTGGGTGGTGACAAAGACCTTCGTTGTTTTATACTCCTATTAAGTTTGAAATTTTATTTATTGCTTACTGAATCAGTTGTATCGATTTTTGTTTATCATAAATGACAATTGATAGTGCTACGACTTCGGTGGTTGTTGTTGCACAAACCTGAACAGATGTACCACAAGCACACAAACTGGGAAAATTTTTTGGTGTAAATTTCAAAGAATGGTGACAATGGGTATTTTTCGGGCTTACCACACTTGGTCTGCAGAAATTTAACAATAAAGAAATTCCAATGCATGTTGCTGATATGTCAAACAGAGAAAAATTTGTGATTATTGAAACATGGAAACAGGTAGAGTTATTATGTAAGGGCTACATTTTAAGTGCTATAGAGGATGACTTATATAATGTTTTCAGCACATTGACAACTTCGAAATAATTGTGGAATGCACTTGAGAAAAAATATAAGACAGAAGATGCATGCGTGTAGAAGTTTGTGGTCGAAAAGTTTTTCGACTATAAGATGACAGATTGCAAAACTGTTGGATCACAAGAACAAAAGTTTCAACTTATTTTCCATGTTCTTATTGTTGGGGATATGGTAGTGAATACAACTTTTCAAGTGGCTGCAATGATTGAGAAGTTACCTCCTTCGTGGAACGACTTCAAGAATTATTTACAACACAAACGCAAGGAAATAAAGCTTGAAGATCTTGTGATTCAGCTCTAGATTGAGGAAGATAACAAGACTGCGGAAAAGAAGTCTCGGGAAGCTCAAAAATAATAGGAGTTAGTATTGTTGAGGAAGCTCCCACCAAAGGCAAAAAAAGAAAGAAGTCCAATGAACAGAAGTCAAAGCAGGCCAAGAAGGAATTTAGGGGAAGGTGTTACAATTGTGGTAAGGCTGGTCACAAGTCTTCTGACTATTGTGCTCCAAGAAAGGACAAGGAAAAAGGAAAAAGTCAAGCGAACAGGAAAACCAAGTCATGCCTAAGATTATATCAAAGTCATTCATATCCAAAATAACCAAATAAACCCAAGTTTGGAAACCCATAAACATAACAGGACAAGCACGATAAACATGGGTGACTATGAGAGACTCTCCAAGTGGGGTAGAAACATGGATGGGGGCATCAAGTATATCGCAAACAGCACCAAATACCAAGGCACACTGAACTAACACGTAAGAAAAGGTAGAACCTCGATCAAACAACACATTAGCCATCCGGACACAGAAAGGAATAGTACATGTGATCACTACATCAGATGTCTCTGCCTCAATCTTGCCTGGAAAGGCATAAACCTGAGCCCTGTCATCTTAACAGGCAACCTCCTTGCCTAGATGCACTGCTCCCCTGCCTGCATTACCATTTCCCCGGCCTCCACGGCCTCGTTGATTTCCTCCTCGCCCACCTTGTAGACGTCATCTGCCATTACTATTGATCCCTGTCGGTACCACTACTCTGGCCTGCTGAGTCATGGGGTCAGACAGGCACGGATAGGGACAATCTCTCCTCATATGTCCAGGTTCTCCACAATTGTAACATACTTAATTACTTAACCAAGTAAGCATCGCTACTATTGGAGCAGTCGTATCATGATCCTTTTTGATAGGCACTCAATCTAGGAATTTGTAGTAGAAATTCTAACTTCAATTGTCTCAACATAATTTCATCATTTACTAAGATACCCATACATGTTACGAAAACAATACTTAATGCATTTTCCAAAGTAATGGTGTTCATTATCTAGCCCTTCTTTACAAAACTTCTTGAATGTTGTCACCTTGGCAAAGTCTTCTAACTTCACCCCCTTCTACCTCCATCACAAAATCAACCACTTCCTGAAAAGATTTTGCTGAAGCAGCCACCTATAAGCTTGAATCTGTAAATCTGACCTTAACCACTTCACAAAGCAACGAATTTGCTCTTTTAGGCTGAACCAAGGTGGAGTACCTTATTTGGATAAAACACAAAATTTGGCCTGATAGGCTGCAACAAATCTATTATGTTGCTCTGTATTCAAGAACTCATCTCTCCTCATATCCCTCAAAGTTCAGTGTATATACTTCTCCATAAAGAAAGCTATAAAATGTTTCCCAAGTCATGAGTAGTGCATTTACTAGTCGGTACTCAACATGAGACCACCACCATATTTTGGCGTCTCCCTTGAACCGGTATATCATAAACTCAACAACAAATCACTCAACCTTATCCATCTTATGAAGCAACTCATGACAATCAACAAGAAAAATCATAAGAATATTCAGATTCGGCAACCATTAAGAATGAAGGTTTCAACCTTAAGAACATAATAAAAAAGCCTCATGTTTGTCACTAGTCATTACATGCCCACATTGAATTAGGGAAGCATGCTTATTTGGACGGACGCATCTTCTCTTGCTAGTGTTGGTGTTACCACTTCTGTTGCTCTAGTTCTGACCATAGAGTGAAGGACGAAAGATACTAATTTGTATCACCTAGATACCAATTGGAATGAAGTCATAGCAAGAAAGTAGTAGGATCAAAGAGATTTCCTAAAGTCCTATAGCCTCTCGAAGAAAAGTAATGACGTCTCCATACCGTTCCGCAAGACTTTACTAGACTCGTTTGGGTACAATGAGATCAATGAACCTAGGGGTCTAATACCAATTTTGTCACGACCCATATCATCATGAGTGGCACCCACACTAACCCTCCGGTGGGAGCACCATAACTATAACCCAACTAAGCAACTTAACAAAAAACTAAACATTTAAAGCTACGGAAACAGGTTTAAATAACTAAATTATTAATACGGAGTTCCCATAAACTCTGAAGTCTTAACAAGAAACTAATGAACTAAAACTAATGTGGAAGTTAACCCCTAGAACTGAAAGTCTTTGTACCAAAACATCTAAACTGCAACTAGTCTAAGAAAAAGGGGAACAACCCCAACTAACATAAAAATATTTAAAATAGTCTAAGTGCAAAATGAAATGGACTAAACAAAGGAAGGACTCTATGGCAGCCTAAAAGAGCTGGCTCACCCTTGAAATCCGGTCTCGATCACTGATCTCCTAGCTGAGGTCTATCAATAGCCACCTGAAGAGGCCCCGTACTCACCAAAGAATGAGCAAGTGCAGTATCAATACACAATCACAGTGTACTGGTAGGATCACACGGCTATTCTAGGAAGAACAATATATATATAAGCAGTCACAACATAGTAAACACGTATATACATAATATAAAATCAGTTATCATCTTAGGAGCAATGTACAATCCACATTCTCAATAACATTTAGATATGTCAACACAATGGTCCTCTCATGGAACCCATACCCAAACTGTTAGTCTGCCGGAATGTGACACTCAATCCCAATTAGTGTGTCAGAACGTGATACCCGATCGAATGTATGTGTCAGAACGTAACACCCGATCCAATATATATGTGTCGGAACGTGACACCCAATCCAAGTTAGTGTGTCGGAACGTGGCACCCGATCCAATCAACAAAATAACAATCGCAATCACACTCATAATGTACATACTCATAATCATACAATGAAGTGTTGATTCATTGAATATAGTTATTCGTTCATACTCATTTACATTAGGTTTGATCAATAGTACTCCATTTGCATGCATGCATTACAATGAAGCAATTAACAACATGTATCACACAAACATAAAATTAAACCATCACGTACCTCGAAACCAAGTTTGAATCCCCCTAAGGCACTTGAATCTTCCCTTTCCAGAATCTTTCCGTTTGCTCTTGGTCTAAAACCAACAAATTAATGCAAGGATCAATATACGAGGCCTAATTAATTGGATTACAATCAACATTATCAACCCTAGGCCAAACCCATGATCCCAATACCCAACTTAGGGCTTTTTCCACCATTAATTACAAGTCAAAACCTTCCTCTAAGGAAAATTACCCAAGAATCTACGTTCTACGGATCGAAAAATGGATTAAGGGAGTAAAAACCTTACCTTTATCCCAAAAGTCATGGAAAACTATGATGAAAAAACCTTGGGTCGTTCCTTAGCTCTCAAGAATGAATATTGTAGAATAATAACGTTTTTTGGGTATTAATACCAACTTAATTCGCGACTGGGCCTCTACGGCGGACCTCATCCCGCCACAGCGGCCCCGCCCTCGTAGGAATAATCCGGCCATGGAGACTTGCACAGATACAAAGAGTCAGAATTTGAGTTCCAAACTCCCATTTCACAACACACCTTCAACTCATGACATTCAAAAACAACCCGATCACGCTAAGATCAGTTTCAGGTGTTCTACTTGCCCGAATTTGATTCTGTAAAGTCGTATGGGTTCCTTAACGTCTTAGCTCTCTACTCATATGATGAAAATCATAATTAGATCTTTCATTCATTACCATATTTCCGTACACCTCGCATGACTCAGATTTTGTCCAAATCTGGACTAAGCTACGAATTTCCAAGTCACTACTCAAAAGTTTTCTGGCCCAATTTCTTTCCCTATTTGCTTTTCTATAACAACGGAAATAGGTCATTACACTATCAAACACATGACATGAAACAACAATACAAGAACAAACCAATGCATAAACATGTCCCACATGATTATAATATAAATATCAGTCCGTCTACGTAACCTCAAACTCTTACCTAGTTTTCTCACAAAACAAAAACCCAAATCTAATATCATACTAGTCATGATATCTGAGCCAACCATATATAATTATACCATGCGTGGTATCCAAGCCAATCAACAATATCTTTTACAAACATGGTACCCGAACAAATCGACAAGCATATCAAGCATGAATAATCACATAACACAACAAGCATGAATAATCAAATAACACAGTGAACCAGACCACTTAAACCCACAAGTTATAATCACAAGTTCATTTCATATTCTTGCAATCACACATTGAACAATATGACACTACAAGCAATAAACATGCATTTATACATAACCCATTAGAATAGAACCATCACCTAACTCGAATGAAGCCCCTTGAAAGTTTTAAATAGCTAGAGTTTTCCCCTTGCAGAGGGCTTTGGCTTGTTCTTGGCCTAGAATAAACAGAGAATCACAAATGGCCTATTAATTTAGCCAAATCACTAACAAATCCCAACCCCGGCCAACATGTGATCACCTTCCCCAACTTAAGGCTCCTTCCCACCACATAACTTTTACACCAAGTTCATTTTTTGGAGTTCTACTTACCTGAATTCGATTTTGAAAGGTCTTATGGATTTCTTAATGTCTTGGATATAAGTATATGTCAGTTATGTCTCCAAAAAAGACCTCACCTATCATGGATCAGATCTAAGGCTGGTCTAGCCAAGAATTTTCATGTTATTATTCGGAAAGTATTTGGTGTCAAATTCCCTCCCTATCATTTTCTTATCTTCAATTTTTTACACAATATATATATATATCCTTACCATCGGAGCACTAAATGAATTTCAACATGATTTATATTATTTTTCAATTTAGTTACCTTTAGTCTTTTAGTTCAGGTGTTTGTTTTATTATGTCATATTACATGCTTGTATATTCAATGTACTGATGACATTCGATCTACGTCATTTCATGATGCAGAATCACGTATTTAGGATCATCAACATGTGTTCCATTGAGATCAAATCATCCATTCGTCAACTTTTGGTGAGGCCTCCTTGCTTTCAGAGGACTCCAGTCTTGTAATATTGTTAATAGTAGGACTATGAGGTCTAGTGGATCTTGTTGTGACACCTTTTAGACAGCAAAGATTTCATAGATAGAAATTTTTGGAGAGTCTTTCAATATCAAATTTCATATGTATTATTTTAAAACTTTATGTTTCATATTCAATAATTTTGGATAGTTTGGAGATTCAGTAAACTGTTGTAAGCAATTCTTTAGTTTGATGTTGTATATACATGAGTTAGTCTTCTACGTAGTAGTTAGTCAAGACAAGGGTTCTTTCGGAACCAGCAACGGTTCTCGAGTGTCATCCATGTTCAGGGGGTAGGCTCAGGGTGTGACAATTTTCGTATTGTTTGTTCTTAGACGATTGTGTTGAGTTCATAGGGACTCAAGTTTTTCTAATGTCTAAACTACTCCTTATTTTATATAATAGATTTGGTTTTTCTTAATTGGTGTTGGATTGGTTTCGGGTTTAGTTGGTTCTCCCACCAGTTTGTTTAGTGTTTGTGTCACTCACTGCAGTTGAGGTCGTGACTAGTACTAATAATTAAGATAGAAATTTAATACTAGTTTATATATACAAGGAAAATAAATTAATTTTCAAAATATTTATTTAACCAAATAGTTATCAAAATGAGATATAAGTCAGTCAAAATTAAGTGTCAACGATATGGATAGCATAAATCTAAGTCTTATTTAAATTCTAAATTTAAGTGTAAAAGTTGATTAATATTATTTTCCAACTTCCAAAGAATATTTGACTAGTTGCATCTAATTTTTAATTTACCCACTTCTTTTAGATTAAAAATTTAATGATTGAATTCACTTGGTAAATTGGTATACCGCCTATGTCTTATAAATATTAAGTCATGTTTTTTAATCAATAAACAAAATAAAAATATAATCATTGAGATTTGAGATATAGTTCAGTTGTATAGAAGATGAAGAAGGAATCAACCATTGTATTCACTCTTCTTTGTGCGTTCATTTTGCTCGGTTAAGTTTATTTCCTCTTATATGATATGTCAATAATTTTTATCTTTATACACATACAAACTAACATATGCCATATACATACACATATGTATATGGAAAAGGTTACATTTTTTATTTGTATTACATTTGTTATATGTTTACCTATTGATCCATATTATTATCTAGTTTCTCAAATATATTTTCCCCAATAACAATTTTTTTCATCATAGAAGAATGAATCTGATTTGATTGATTTAGTGGAACCCAAGTAACAGTATTTTTAGGTATTTTTAATTATTTAAGGGTATATTTAGATCTATTTAATTTATCACCAGTGTATGCATCACACTATTACAGAGAATACATAAGTACTAATTCAATAGTTTAGGGTAAATTTAGTTATTTTGATTGACTATATGACTCCATCAAGGCAATTTTCACAGCCAAATCAAGCATAGCCATACAAATATTATGATATATTTTAAAACTTCATTTTTTTGTTAAACATAGTTCCTAACTAAATTCAGACGTATAAAATTCAATATATGAAATATATATTTCTTCATTTGCTATACATTTAAAGATTACAAAATCAACTATGATCATGAGATCATATCGATATTGATTGGTTGACCTTCATTATAAAAATAGTTGTAGTAATTTGAAGAAATTATATATGTTTGATTTCTGTGTATTGTCATTGAATTTACTTGAACTAATGACATGAACATTTATTTTTATTTTTGATATAGGTTCATAATCATGTATGGCATTGGAAAAGGATAAAACGTGTCAAACAACAAAAGATTGTGATCGTGCATCTTGTCGACTTGGAATTCCAATTTGTATTGAGGGAATTTGTGGGATGTACTGATGGAATAAGGAGGAATGTTTTGTTCAACAAAGACAATATTTATATGGGTAGATGTACTTTTGGATGTAAGCCACATTGTGTCCTAGGATTTTGCACATGTCCTTGTTGTGGAAAGCCAAAATTAAGACATGATTGATGTTAAGATCATACTTTATCTTATTATACCGAAAACTTAGAGAATATTTTATAGTATTATAAGAAAGAATAGAGTGCCAATTCAATATTTTCACTTCCTTCATCCAATTCATACAAGGATAAATATATTGTGGTAGTTATGAGCACATGTGAATTTATTGTTGGGCATATAGAAAGAATTAATGGGAAATGAAGGGAACATGAAAAGAGGAATTTGAAAGGTTTTCTTATGGTTCTGTAACATCTCGTAAATTGAAAGAAATTAGAAAGAACAGGAATTAGAAAGAGTGATTTTTGGAAATAATAAAAATCTGGAAAATTGGTTAAGTTAAGTTTGAGTTTTTGGTCAACTTCAAACGACCATAACTCCTAGATCAAGATGAGTTAGGTGTGTTACTAGATATATTACGAAAGAATCCTGGAATAATCTTTCCAACACCGCCGAATGTGCGCGATTCCGAGTTCGTATGAGTGAGTTATGCCCATTGGAAGTTGGGTTGTTCCAATAAGGAAATTCCAATTTGGATTTTTGAAGGGCATTATGGTCTTTTCACCACCCAATTAATTTAATTCATTTTTAGCAATTAAATTATGGTCTAAACTGAATTGGTTCAGTTTAGACAATTGGAAATTTACGCTAGGGCTTTTGGAGAGAGTACGCTAGAGGAGAAAAGAGGAGAAAGAGCAAAGTTCATCGTTCTTGAAGGTTTAGCTTGTGGATTTCAACAAGGGTTGATCCCTAAAGAGGTATGTGACTCTTTCATAGCTTTGGGTTCGTTCACCCACACGCCAACCATGTTTATTTCAGCGAAGTTTGTTCTAGAGAGTTGAAAGTTGATGAATCTTGAATGGTGTTCTTGAAATTAGCCTTTGTTCTTGAGTTAGGTTTAGATTGAGGAGTTCCTTGAGGTTAAAATGTTGTTTTCTTGAGTTGTTTGAGTTAGATTCTTATGTATATACACTGAGTATCTGACTCTAAAGGGAATTTGAGAAAAAGAACCGAGTTCAAGAGAATTGAGGTTAGGAAACGAAGAAGGAACAAGTCGGGCAGAAACTGGGAACCAGGTCCGCGTCGTGGACCTATTCCTCAGAAGTGTAAATTTCTCTTCGCGTCGCGGAGAGGTCACAGACCTCTCTGCCTCAAAAATTATTTTTACAACCAAAATTTAAATACACCTCCACATCGCAGACAAGTTTCCAGGCAATGGTTTTTTTTTTATCTTTTCTCATGTTTAGCTATCTAGAATCATTCCTAAACATCATGAAATCTTTCCTATCACAAATCACAATTCTTGAATCCATAATTCAATTCAAGGAAAGTTAAGAGTCAAGTCAAGAGGAGTTAAGAGTCAAGTCAAGAGAAGTTAAGAGTCAAGTCAAGAGAAGTCAGGAGTCAAGTAAGAGAAGTTCATAAAGTTCTCCAAAAGTCTTTTACAAATGTTTTAACTTTGTTTTAACACTTGAGTTTTGAGTTGAGTAAAGAGTAAAGTTTGAAGTGCATTTCTTCAAAAGAGTATATCGGGACTATGTATTCCCAAAGAGTAAATGTTTTCACATTTAAACAAGAAAGGAAACTGAGATTTCCAAAAGAGCCTTTGAGCTAGTTTTCAGTAAAGAATAAGAGTAAAGGTCATTCTTCAAAGATTATACGGGAACAAAGTATTCCCAAGAGTTAAAATATTTTCACATTTGAGAAAGAAAGGAAACTGAGATTTTCATGAGAGCTTTTAAGCTAAGTTTTTGAGCAATTATCTCAAACCAAAGTAAGAGTTTTGTTTTTACAAACATATGAGCTAAAGTATATTTTGGGAGTAGTATTGAGCACCAATATGGGACGAGCTTGAGTTTAGATAACTCACATCTCCATAAACCATGTAGCCATCATGGGTAGTAAATGATCATACTTTTTAGATGGCTCCTTAAGATTATTTTAGCATAGACTAGTGGATCCACTTAGTTAAGGCGTTCTATATGACGGCAAAGTATAGAACAGTGATGGCAGCGTGGGCAAGACGTATTACCACTTAGGCTCATAGTGGTGGTTTTTGGTTAGAGAATCTCCCACAGAAACCATATTACTTTATTATATGAGTAAAGTTGAGTTTGTTATTGCATTTTCTTTAAAGAACTAAGTTGTTTTCTACTGTTTTAAAGGCTTTCTATATATTGTATGTGTTTTATTGCTTTATATTGAGTTAAGTTATTCAGGAATTGAATAAAGCCAAGGTAAGTGTTTTTTTCAGATTTTTTTCAAGCTTAAGTTATGTTTAGCATTCCAACTCGCATATTCGTACATTCAATGTATTGATGCCAGTTGGCCTGCATCTTATTATGATGCAGATGCAGGTAACGAGGATCAGCATCCAGCTCCTCATTGATCCAATTGACACTTAGAGTCAGTTGGTGAGCCTCCTAGCTTTTCAGAGGATCCTTTTATTTCTTTCAGTATTTTAGTTCATTAGGATGTCGTAGTCTTGTCCCGACGTCCATCTTAGTTGTTTAGAGGCTTCAGTGATAGAGTTAGTGATGTTAGTTCATGAGTCTTTACTTTTACTTTTCAGTTAAGTTGAGACTTTAGTTGCCACTTTGGCAGTGAATATTTGTATAATACATTCTAAGTTATATTTTGAGCAATACAGTTTACTTGTTTTAAAAGTTTTTATCTTGAGTAAAGTCTTTCGCTGAGTAAGTAAGCCAGGCCAAGGGTTCACTTAGGGCCAGTAATGGTTTTCGAGTACCGGCAACATCCAAGGTGTAGGCTCGGGGCGTGACAAAGTTTGTATTAGAGCACAGAGTTCAACAGTCCTAGGGAGTCTATGAAGCCGTGTCCGTAGAGTCTTGGTTATCGGTGTGAAGCGTGCCACATCTACAATTAAGAGGCTGCAATATTTAGGAACTATCTCACTTCTTTCACACTCATGTTGTGCGATAGAGTTAATATCTATAAAGTTTCTTTCTAACTCGTGCTTGCGCGTAACCGATTATGAGTTGGGCTTGTTTTGAGGAGGCCTTCTTGGGGTGTTTATTTCCCTATGAGCTAAGAGAAGGAAAGGTAAGAGAGTCCCTCCCTCTTAAGAAGGAATCTATGAGTGTTCATTAGTACAGTATGAAGTTTACCCAACTTTCCCGTTATGCTCCGGAGATCGTTGCGGATATGAGAACTAGGATGAGTCTGTTTGTTGCTCGGTTGTCTCGTCTGTCAAGTAAGGAAGGTAAGGCTTCCATGCTAATAGGTGACATGGACATAGCAAGGCTGATGATCCATGTGCAACAAGTTGTGGAGGACAAGCTGAAGGATAGAGAAGAGTTTAAGAATAAGAGGGCTAAGACATCGGGGAATGAATCTGAGCAGCAAAAGAGTAATGTGAACCAGTCTTCTTTCCAACATAAGCATAAAGGACCTGCTCCATCACCTGCTAGTGCATCTGCACAAGGAATAAATGTAAGTACAATAGTTAGAATTCTCAGAACTTCAGAGCGAGACCTGCGGATTCGCAAGGTAGTAAGGTAAAAAGGGGTAATAAGACTCCTACATGTGCTAAGTGTGGTAGGAGCCACTCAGGGATGTGTCGTGATGACTCCACTAGTTGCTTCAAGTGTGGCCAGAACGGTCATTTTATGAGAGAGTGTCCTAAGAGCAGATATAGTAATGGTAATTGGGGCATTAGAGCTCAGTCTTCTTCAGTGGCTCCACTAGATAGAGTTGCATCTATATGAGCTACTTCAAGGGCAGGCAGAGAAGGAAACCCTCTTTATGCTATCGCTAGTCACCGAGTGGAAAAGGATTCGCCAGATGTTATCACTGGTATAATCCAAGTCTTCAATTTTGATGTTCTTCCTGAGCAACTTCTTGAGCCTTCAGTGTTTCTACACTTGATGGTGAGTCTATTCTAGCAGAAAGAGTCTATCTTGATTATTCCATTTTTGTCAATCACAAGAGAACCATGGCTGATTTAGTTGAGTTAGAAATGTTAGATTTTGATATCATTCTAGGTATGGACTGTCTTCATGCCTGTTATGCATCAATAGATTATAGATCTTGAGTAGTCAAGTTCCGATTTCTAGTGAACCAGTTATAGAGTTGAAGAGCAGTTCAGCAGTGCCTAAGGGTCATTTAATTTCGTACCTTAAGGTGAGAAAGTTAGTTTCCAAGGGGTGTGTCTATCACTTAGTCTGAGTTAATGACTCTAGTGTTGAGATACCTCCTATTCAGTCTGTTTCAGTAGTAAAAGAGTTTCCAAAAGTCTTTCCAGATGATCTTCCCGGAGTCCCTCCTAAGAGAGAAATAGACTTCAGTATAGATACTATTCCTGATACTCATCCTATCTCTATTCCGCCATATAGAATGGCACCATCAGAGTTAAAAGAGTAGTTGAAAGATCTTTTAGAGAAAGGGTTCATTCGACCAAGTATCTCACCTTGGGGAGCTCTGGTCCCATTTATGAGAAAGAAATATGGTTTCTTTAGGATGTGTATAGATTACCGTCAATTGAACAAGGTTATCATAAAAAATAATATTATATCTGAAGGATTGATGATCTTTTCGATCAGCTTCAGGGTGCTACTTGTTTCTTTAAGATAGACCTCAGATCTTACTACCATTAGTTGAAAGTAAGGGAATGTGATATTCCCAAGACAGCATTCAGGACCCGTTATAGTCATTTTGAGTTCTTACTTATGTCCTTTGGTTTGACTAATGCACCTGCAACATTCATGGAACTTATGAATAAAGTTTTCAAACCTTATTTAGATATGTTTGTTATCGTCTTCATTGATGACATACTAATCTATTCAAGGAATGAAGAAGATCATGCTAGTCATCTCAGAACAATTCTTCAGACCTTGAAAGATAAAAAGTTATATGCTAAGTTCTCTAAATGTGAGTTTTTGCTTGAGTCTGTGGCATTCTTGGGCCACATAGTTTCCGGTGATGGAATTAGAGTTGATACCCAAAAGATAGAGGCAATGCAGAATTGGCCTAGACCCACACCTCCAACCGATATTAGGAGTTTCTTGGGTTTGGCTAGCTATTATAGAAGGTTCGTAAAGGGGTTCTCATCCGTTTCATCCCCTTTGACTAAGTTAACTCAGAAGACAGTTAAGTTTCAATGGTCTGAAGATTGTGAGAAAAGCTTTCAGGAATTGAAAAAGAGGTTAACTACTGCCCCAGTTTTGACCTTACCAGAAAGTACTCAAGGTTTTGTGGTGTATTGTGATGCATCTAGAGTTCGTTTGGGTTGCGTATTATTGTAGAATGGCAAGGTTATAGCTTATGCCTCCAGATAGTTGAAGGTTTATGAGAAGATTACCCAACCCATGATCTAGAATTGTCTTCTGTAGTATTTTCTTCAAAAATATGGCGCCATTATCTTTATGGTGTTCATATGGATGTGTTCAGCGATCACAAGAAGTCTTCAGTATGTGTTTACTCAGAGGATTATGACATGAGTATTCTTTATCACCCAGGTAAGGCTAATGTTGTTGATGATTCCTTGAGCAGGTTATCTATGAGTAGTACCGCCCATTTTGAGGAAGATAAGAAAGAGTTAGCAAAAGAGGTGCATAGACTTGCACGACTAGGAGTTTGACTAATGGATTCCACAGAAGGAGGAGTAGTGGTGATGAATAGGGTTGAATCATCATTAGTGTCAGAAGTAAAAGATGAGCAAGATCAAGATCCTTTATTGCTTGAATTAAAGGCAAGTGTTCATAAGCAAAAAAGTGATGGATTTTGAACAAGGGGGAGATAGTGTTTTGAGGTATCAAGATGGATTGTGTGATTGATTTCAAAGGTAATTGGGATGATCACCTACCTCTCATTGAGTTGCTTAAAACAATAGTTGCCTAGCATCAAGATAGTTCCTTACGAAGCTCTTTATGGGATAAGATGCAAATCTTTTATTGGATGGTTTGAAGTTGGTGAAGCTGGGTTGATAGGACCAGACTTAGTTCATCAAGCAATGGAGAAAGTGAAAGTGATTTAAGAGAGGTTGAAAATGGTGCAGAGTCGTCAGAAATCATACACTGATGTTAGGAGAAGGGAGTACGAGTTCGAAGTAGATGATTGAGTTTACTTGAATGTTTCACCTATGAAGGGTGTTATGAGATTTGGTAAGAATGGGAAGCTTAGTCCCCGGTATATTGGTCCTTACAGAATATCCAAGAGGATTGACAATATAGCTTATGAGTTAGAACTACCACAAGAATTAGCAGCGGTCCATCTGGTACTTCACATCTCCATGTTGAAAAAGTGCATGGGCGATCCTTCATTTATTATACCAACTAAAGATATTGGGATCAAGGATAGCTTGTCTTATGAAGAGATCCTGTTCAGATTCTAGATCGCCAAGTTCGCAAGTTGAGAACAAGAGAAGTAGCATCAGTCAAAGTTCTTTGGAAGAATCAGTTTGTTGTGGAAGCTACTTGGGAAGTTGAGGAAGATATGAAGAAGAGATATCCACATCTCTTCGAATCCGAAGAAGTTCCAAATTAAGGTACTAGTCCTTTTCTTGGCTTTTATTTATAAGATTAGCATGTTATAATTGCATTGCTTGTTAGGTGTTTGAGTTGCATGTTAAATGTTACACCCTTATCCTACTAAGAGTAATCTCATTCGAGGACGAATGTTCCCAAGGGGAAGATATTGTAACATCTCGCAAATTGAAAGAAACTAGAAAGAACTGGAATTAGAAAGAGTGATTTTTGGAAATAATAAAAATATGGAAAATTGGTTAAGTTAAGTTAAGTTTGAGACTCCTAGCTCAGGATGAGTTAGGTGTGTTTTGAGATATCATAGGAAAGAATCCTGGAATAATCTTTACAACGCCGTCGAGTTTGCGCGATTTTGAGTTCGTATGAGTCAATTATGCCCATTGGAAGTTGGGTTGTACAAATAAGGAAAGTCCAATCCGGATTTTTGAAGGGCATTATGGTCTTTTCACCACCCAATTAAGTTAATTCGTTTTTAGCAACTAAATTGCGGTCTAAACTGAATTAGTTCAGTTTAGACAATTGGAAATTGACGCTAGGGTTTTTGAAGAAAGAACGCTAGAGAAGAAAAGAGGAGAAAGAAGAAAGTTCATTGTTCTTGAAGGTTTAGCTTGTGGATTTCAACAAGGGTTGATCCCTAAAGAAGTATGCGAGTCTTTCATAGCATTGGGTTCGTTCACCCACGCGCCAATGATGTTTATTTCAGCGAAGTTTGTTCTAGAAAGTTGAAAGTTGATGAATCTTGAATGGTGTTCTTGAAATTGGCCTTCGTTCTTGAGTTAGGTTGAGATTGAGAAGTTCCTTGAGGTTAAAATGTTGTTTCCTTGAGTTGTTTGAGTTAGATTCTTGTGTATACATACTGGGTATGTGAATCTAAAGGGAATTTGAGAAAAATAACCTAGTTTAGGCGAATTAGGGTTAGAAAACGAAGAAGGAACAAGTCGGGCAGAAACTGGGCACCAGGTCCGCGTCGCGGACCTGTTCCTCAGAAGTGTAACTTTCTCTTCGCGTCGCGGAGAGGTCATAGACCTCTCTGCCACAAAAATTATTTTCTCGACCAAAATTTAAATACACCTCCGCGTCGCGGACTAGTTTCCAGGCAGTGTTTTTTTATCTTTTCTCATGTTTAGCTATCTAAAATCATTCCTAAACATCATGAGATCTTTCCTATCACCAATCACAATCCTTGAATTCATAATTCAATTCAAGGAAAGTTAACAGTCAAGTCAAGAGGAGTTAAGAGTCAAGTCAAGAGGAGTTAAGAGTCAAGTCAAGAGAAGTTAAGAGTCAAGTCAAGAGAAGTCCAGAGTCAAGTAAGAGAAGTTCATAAAGTTTTCCAAAAGTCGTTTACAAATGTTTTAACTTTGTTTTAAGACTTTTGAGTTGAGTAAAGAGTAAAGTTTGAAGTGCATTTCTTCAATAGAGTATATCGGGACTATGTATTCCCAAAGAGTAAATGTTTTCACATTTAAACAAGAAAGGAAACTGAGATTTCCAAAAGAGCCTTTGAGCTAGTTTTCATTAAAGAGTAAGAGTAAAGTTCATTCTTCAAAGATTATATGGGAACAAAGTATTCCCAAGAGTTAAAATATTTTCACATTTGAGCAAGAAAGGAAATTGAGATTTCCATGAGAGCTTTTAAGATAAGTTTTTGTGTAATTATCTCAAACCAAAGAAAGAGTTTTGGTTTTACAAACATATGAGCTAAAGTATATTTTGGGAGTAGTATTGAGAATCGATATGGGGACGAGCTTGAGTTCAGATAACTCACGTCTCCATAAACCATGTAGCCATCATGGGTAGTAAAGGATCATACTTTTTAGATGACTCATTCATATGATTTTAGTATAGACTAGTGGATCCACTTAGTTAAGGCATTCTATATGACGACAAAGTATAGGACAATTATGGCAGTGTGGGCAAGACGATGTATCACCAATTAGGCTCATAGTGGTTGTTGTCGGTTAGAGAATCTCCCATAGAAACTATATTACTTTATTATATGAGTAAAGTTGAGTTTGTTATTTCATTTTCTTTAATGAACTAAGTTGTTTTCTACTGTTTTAAAGACTTATTATATATTGCATGTGTTTTATTACTTTATATTGAGTTTAGTTATTCAAGAGTTGAATAAAGCCAAGGTAAGTGTTTCTTTCAGATTCTTTTCAAGCTTCAGTTATGTTTAGCATTCTAACTCGCATACTCGTACATTCAATGTACTGATGCCTATTGGCCTGCATCTTATTATGATGCAGACGCAGGTAACCATGATCAGCATCCAGCGCCTCGTTGATCTAGTTGAGCACTCAGAGTCAGTTGGTGAGCCTCCTAGATTTCCATAGGATCCTTTTATTGCTTTAAGTATTTAATTTCATTAGGATGTCGTGGTCTTGTCCCGACGTCCATCTCAATTGTTTAGAGGCTTCGTAGATAGAGTTAGTGATGTTAGTTCATGAGTCTTTACTTTTACTTTTCAGTTAAGTTGAGACTTGAATTGCCACTTTGGCAGTGAATGTTATTATAATACATTCTAAGTTATATTTTAAGCAGTTCAGTTTACTTGGTTCAAAAGTATTTATCTTGAGTAAAGTCTTTCGTTGATTAAGTAGGCCAAGCTAAGGGTTCGCTTGGGGCAAGCAATGGTTGTCGAGTGCTGGCCACGTCCAGGGTGTAGGCTCGGGGCATGACAGCTTCAGTAAGAAAAAAGAAAGTTTTCACTCATAGGTAGTGGAAAGGAAAGTTCAAGTGTTTAAATAAAGAAGCACTCTTACTAATTGTTAAATGGGTTGGAAAGAGGGATCCCCCTCGCATTGTCGTCGTCGTCACTTGCTTGGCTCGACTTTGGCTTTGCCTTTGAAAATGATCGATTGAGAGATTATATTTGGACAAAGTTTTTTTTAATTATTTATTTATTTAATTAAATTAAATGGCCAAAACCTTCTTAATTATTTAAATATTTAGCCAAAAAGATCCAACCCGACTCGCATCTATGTGACCCGTGTTTAAAACATATTTCTCATTTTATTTTAATTTCCCACCATTGGAAACGATGGTTCTGAAAGTTTGTAACTTTCTGGAATACCCATGGACATTCTAAAGGGTTGCAAACATTCATGAAGGGTCGTGTGGTTTTTTCAAGGTTTCAAGCTTTCGGAACCAGTGTTTCTTGGCTATAAATACCTTGGACTTTTCACTTACGAAATTTCTGAACTTCTTCTTCTTCTTTTGCACAAATTCATTATTTATGTACTTTACTACCGTTGAGTGGATTGCTAACACCATTTTTTGGGTATCAGTATACCAATGAATAGAATCGTTCTATCCTGGAAGGATATATTTCAATTCAAACCTCGGATACTATAGGGAAATAATTTCCTTAAGCAGACATTGTTCATTCAGTTAGCTTGATTTTCTTTTCGTTCTATTTCATACAATTGTTACAGATTCTTGTATCTTTTACAATCACTAGTTTCTGTTAATTGATTTATTTTCTTCATTACATGGTTTAAACTTTAGAATTTACTGTTTTTGCAAAGTTTTTTTAATCTTTATTATTGATTTGAAAGAAAAATTACATAACAATTTTAAGGAAATTAATGGTTTATTTATAAATATGTATTTGTGGGTGTTGACAAAGACCTTCGTTGTTTTATACTCCTATTAAGTTTGAAATTTAATTTATTGCTTACTGAATCAATTGTATTGATTTTTGTTTATCATAAATGACAATTGACAGTGCTACGACTTCGGTGGTTGTTGCTGCACAAACCTGAACTGATGTACCACAAGCAGAGAAACCGGGAAAATTTTCTGGTGTGAACTTCAAAGGATGGTGACAACAGGTATTTTTCTGGCTTAACACTCTTGGTCTACAGAAATTTACCAATAAAGAAACTCCAACGCATGTTGCTGATATGTCAAATAGAGAAAAATTCATGATTATTGAAGGATGGAAACAGGTAGACTTATTATGTAAGCGCTACATTTTAAGTTCTTTAGAGGATGACTTATATAACGTTTTCAGCACATTGACAACTTTGAAAGAATTGTGGAATGCACTTGAGAAAAAATATAAGACATAAGATGCATGCTTCTAGAAGTTTGTGGTCGCAGTGTTTAGACTATAAGATGACAGATAGCAAAACTATTGGATCACAAGAACAAGAGTTTCAACTTATTTTCCATGTTCTTATTATTGGGGATATGATAGTGAATAAAGTTTTTCAAGTGGCTGCAATGATTGAGAAGTTACCTTCTTCGTGGAATGACTTCAAGAATTATTTACTATACAAACGCAAGAAATGAAGTTTGAAGATCTTGTGATTCAGCTCTAGATTGAGGAAGATAACAAGACCTCCGAAAAGAAGTCTCGTGGGAGCTCAAAATAATGGGAGTTAGTATTGTTAAAGAAGCTCCCACCAAAGGCAAAAAAGAAAGAAGTCCAACGGACAAAAGTCAAAGCAGGCCAAGAAGGAATTCAAGGGTAACTGTTACAATTGTGGTAAGGCTGGTCACAAGTCTTCTGACTGTTGTGCTCCAAGAAAGGACAAGGACAAACGAAAAATTTAAGTGAACATAGTGGAGAAGATGGAAGATACAGATGACCTCTATGCAATGATCTTGGAGTTCAACTTAGTTGGAAATCCCAAGGAGTGGTTTCTCAACTCAGGTGCCACTAGAAATGTTTGCTCTGAAAGAGCAGCTTTTGCAACGTATACTCCTGTTGAGTTCAATGAAGATCTGTTCATAGGGAACACAACCACCGCGAGGATTGCAGGAACTGGGAAACTAATATTGAAAAATGACATCCGACAAGGTGTTGATTCTAAACAACATTATGCACATTCCTACCCTTAGAAATAATCTAGTTCCTACTGCACTGCTCATTAAAAATGGGTTTAAGTGTGTCCTATTTAGTGACAAAGTTGTAATAAGTAGGAATGAGATGTTCTTAGGAAAGGGATACCTCACTGAGGGCCTTCTCAAACTGAATGTAATAGTTTATGACAGAACTAATAAAAAATTTGCTTTTGTTTCCTATTGGAGTCAAATGATTTATGGCATGCCCGTTTGAGACATGTCAATTACAAAATCTTGCGAAAATTGATTACTTTAGAAGTATTGCCTGACTTCTAGTGTGATAAATTAAAATGTGAAATTTGTGTTCAATAGAAGTTTGTTAAACATTCTTATAAATCTGTTGACAGGAATTCATATCCTCCAGACTTAATTAATACAGATATGTGCGATATGAAGTCAATACCATTTCACGGTGGGAAAAAGTACTTTGTAACTTTTATTGATGATTTCACTCAATATTGTTATGTATATTTGATTAATTATAAGGATGAAGCAATTGATCCATTTAAATACAACAATGAAGTGAAGAATCAATTAAATTGAAAGATAAAAATGATTCAGAGTGATAGGGGTGGAGAATACGAATCTCCTTTTGCAGAGATATGTTTGGAATATGGTATTATTCATCAAACTACTGAACCCTACACATCACTATCAAATGGGATAGCGGAACGGAAGAATAAAACATTAAAGGAAATGATGAATGCCTTGTTAATCAGTTTTGGTTCACTGCAAAGCTTATGGTGAGAAGTTATCCTTACGAGTAACCAAAAACTCAATAGGGTACCCTATAGCGAAACACAATCTATTCCATATGAGCTATGGAAAGCAAGGAAATCCAACTTGATATATTTCAGAAGTGTGGAGGTATTTAGCTAAGGTACAAGTTCATTTACCCAAGATGGTTAAAATTGAACCTAAAATAGTGGATTGTGTATTTATTGGATATGATGCAAAAAGTAAGGAATGTTGGTTTTTGGTTCATAAATATGGTAATCTTGAAATTCATGTTAATACAGTAATTGAGTAAAAGTTCTTTGAACACATTTATCCATACAAAACTAAATGAGTCGACAAGTGAAAGATCTCAACGACGACGAGAAGAATTAATGGAAAATGCACCACCTAACGAGGATCCAAGGCGTAGTAATTGTCAACAAAAATCCATTTCTTTCGGAATAGACTTTGTGGTATTCCTGCTTGAAAATGAGCCTTAAACATTTAAAGCAACGATGTCTTCTTCTGAGTCAATATTTTGGAAAGAAGCACTTAATAGTGAAGTTAAATCAATTTTGATTAATCATACTTGGGAATTGTCTTGATCTTCCTCCCGAAAATAAACCTTCATGAATAAAATGGATATTTAAAAGGAAAAATGAAAGTTGGTGGGACTATTGACAAATATAAGGCTAGACTTGTAGTCAAAGGATACAGACAAAAGGAATGTCAAGATTAATTTAATACATACTCTCCAGTACCAAGGATAACATATATTAGGATGTTAATATCACTAGCGGTTGTGCATGATCGTAAAATCCATCAAATGGATGTTAAGACAACCTTCTTAAATGGAGAGTTGGAGAAAGAAACTTACATGGAACAACATGAGGGGTTTGTAGTTCTTGGTAATTAAGAGAAAGTGTGCAGACTTGTTAAGTCACATTATAGGCTAAAACAAGCACCTAAACAATGGCATGTTAAATTTGACCAAACAATGTTGGCAAATGGATTCAAGATTAACGAGTGTGATAAATGTGTCTACATTAAAAACATTCTGAATCATGAAGTCAATATTTGTTTATACGTTGATGACATATTAATAATGAGTAAAGATATTGATGATATAAATGTTACTAAGCGCATCTGTCCAGCAAGTTCAATATGAAGGACTTGGGAGTTGCTGATTTGATTTTAAGGATTAGGATTCTCAAAACTCCTCAAGGACTAGAATTATATCAATCTCATTATATTGAAAGAGTATTGGACAAGTTAAAGTACTTGAATTTCAACGATGTCAAAACTCCAATTGATATAAGTTTTACATTTCAAAAGAATGAAGGCGAAAGTGACTCTCAATTGGACTATGCCAGAGTGTTGGGAAGTTTGATGTATATTATGAATTGTACGCGACTAGATATAGCTTGTGCTATTAGCAAGCTGAGTCGGTTCACTAATATTCCTAATTAAACCCACTGATGGAAATGAAACATGTGTTGGGGTATCTGAAATATACACAACACTATGCCTTGCACTATAATAAATATCATGCCGTGATTGAAGGATATAGTGATGAAAATTGGATCACCGAGTTAAATGAAGTAAAATCCACAAGTGGTTATGTGTTTACACTTGGTGGAGCAGCAGTCTCTTGAAAATCTTCCAAACAAACATATATCACTCGCTCTACAATTGAATCTGAATGACTCCGGAATTTCTTAGAGGACATTCCACCCTGACCCAAACCTGTGGTACCTATATGTATATATTGTGATAGTCAAGCATCAATAGATAGGGTAGGGAGAGTCATGTACAATGGGAAATCTCGTCATATATGACCGAGACATTATACCGTAAGACAACTCTTCTCTAGTGGATTTATTACAATTGACTATGTGAAGTCAAAAGATAATGTGTCAAATCCACTAACAAAAGGCCTAGTGAGAGAGGTAGTTGAAAAATCATCTAAGGGAATGCGTTTATGAATTAGGACAAGTCATCATGGCGGTAACTCAACCTAGCAGTCTGGAGATCCCTAGAGCTAAGTTCAAGGAGAAAACAAAGTTGTGATTGACGGTTCGATATTGTCAATCAACTCAATCCATTCTCATGATGAAGGCAATGTTCAAGAATAAGTTTAAAACATTAGGCTTGTTAATGAGTCAATAAAGCTTAAATTTTTAATGATTTTCTATGTTTGGCAGATTTGACCAAATAGTGTAACTATGCGATGACTGTCCCACTCTATTTCGAGCTAGCCGAAACAGTTCACAACATAATGTGGCTACCTGTCACGACTCAAAATGAGTCATGAGTAGCACCCACACTTAACCTCCTAGGTGGGCGAACCAACGAATTCAACCCAACTTATATTTATCGTTCAACTTATGAAATACTAACCATAATGCGGAAGCTCAAATCTTATTAATGTTAGAAACGCAAATCCACTAATATCTATTAAATATCATTTCGCAAAACATGAAAGCCATCACATCAAGGACATCTAAACTCCAAATACTAAGTCTAAGATTATCAAAGACACAAAAATAAATAAATAGAGTAGTTTGTGTCCGAAAACTAAATACATCATGTCATGACCGACAGAATCCAACACGACCTAGAAATAAATAGTTCACCCTGAAACTTGATTTGCCGGAAACTTTCTAGAGTTGAGGGTGATTCAAAGTCGATGGTACGCTCGATGCACTCCACAAAAGAAAAACGCGAGTAGGGCTTAGTACAGGGTAACATGTATTGAGTAGATATCATCGGCCGACTCAAAATAGTAACTAATATTCATAAAGTAATAGTATAAAATCAACTATAACACTTAGCAGGTGTTATGCAACAAACTAGATGAACAAGTGACAACTGAAGCAAGTACGTAATTAATCACAATACCAAGCACACACATGCCTCCACACCGCGCTCATTTGGGAAATGTGTTCTTTGAGATTGAGTATATTCACTTAATTTAATATGTTTTCCTCTTTCATGTTACCGTGTCGGAACGTGACATCCGATCCAATATATCATGTCGAAACGTGACATCCGATCCAAAATATTATGCTAGAACGTGACACCCGATCTAATAATATCGGGTCGGAACATGACACCCGATCCAATAATATTGTTAATTTATCATTTATTATCACCACTTTTCACTTCATTAACAATATTTCATCAAGCCTTCTTTATTCAAGGCATCATTTCGATAGAGAAGGTTCAAGATTGTAAATTCCACAGTCTCAGGATTTCAGACCAATCACAAACAACACAGAGATTATCCAAACCACACCACCAAGTACATAGAGAAATTCACAATATCACTCAATGACTATCAATCACTATTAAGAGTCTATCTATCACATAGAATAAACCATAACCTACCTCCACCGAATAATCAAAGTCAAGCAAGCTACTTCTCCAATGCTTTTCCTTTCCTCAATACCTCTGAACCTTTCCAATCTATCAAATATATATGCATCATTTGTAAGTTAATGAGCCTATAAACACTCATATTATTCTATGTCAATCCTAGACCCAAAAACTCACCTAAATATATAATCAAGTTTCAACCGTGATCTCAATTAATAGGTCAAATCCTATATTTCTTAAATTTCAAGTCTAGGGTTAAGTCATAATTCCTGCAAATAATATAACTTTAATAGAATTCATATAATTCAATACACCTAATATATAATTACTTATCTCAATATGTTAAAATTTAATTTATAATATAATAAACCTTAAAAATTAATAAATTTGTAACCTAAACCAATGCGTACTACGGAACAATGGCAGACTAGCCTATTCCTAATGGTTGCAATTACAAGTATAAATCCACCCAATCATTAGCCATAATCATTGGACAATGATTGCCTAATCATTGGATAAAGATTAGGCATGAGAAACTATTTGTATTTTTACCCAAGTTGGAACACGTTTCACGCTTACAACTTCATCACGTTTCAATTCTCTTCCACTTTCCATTATAATAAAATAATAATAACAAGGATTAGTAATCATCAATCTATCCATTTTTATCCAATAAAATTGAGAGTTGGATGAAGTTTTTACCTCTAGCCTTCTGTCGTACTTGTAGTGGCACCGAGAACCAAGAATAAGAGTCGCGAGCGGTTTGTGGTATAACCAAATAATATTAACCCTACTTATTATATGACTAATTATTTTTTAAAAAAAAGGTAAAAGTGGCCCACTAATAATTTTAATGTTATTTTCTTTAACCACCAAGTAAATTAATTATTAAAACTGTCCCACTAATTTCATAATTGTAGTTATGAATAGTCCAAAATACTCATTTTGAATCTATCGGAAGATTCTTTTATAAAATAAAAAGCTCTAGTACTCAAAACAACCAAATGGGTCGTTACATTATATACGAATTTACCCATCGTTCATCCTCGAATGATCAAAAGAAGGAGAGGGTAAGAAAGGGTACCTGAATCAATAAAAATGTGTGGATATCTTTCATGCATATCAGCCTCACTCTCCCAACTGGACTCTTCAACCGGCCGATTCTTCCAATGAACCTTGATAGATGCAATCTCTTTTGATCTCAACTTGTGGTCCTCCCTATCTACAACAGTTATCTACTCCTCTTCATAAAATAGATTCTCATCAAGAAGGGCAGAAACCCAATGAATAAAGTAGTTTCCATCACCACGATATTCCTTCCACATAAACACATAAAACACCGGGTGCGCTCCTAATAACCTTGGAGAGGCAAATCCAATTCATAGGCAACCTTTCCCATGTGCTTAAGAATTTCAAACGACCCAATATACCTCGGACTAAGGTTACCTCACTTACCAAACCTCATCACACCCTTCATGGGTGAAACTTTCAACAACACTTACTCTTTCTCCTTAAACTCCAAGTCTCTGACCTTCCGATCTGCATACTCTTTATGTCTGCTCTAAGCTGCTAGAAGCATCTCCTAAATGAATTTCAGTTTCTCTAACGATTCCCTCAAAAGATCAGTACCCCAAGGTCTCACCTCAAATGCATCAAACAAACCTATTGAAGACATATACCTTCTGCCATACAATACCTTAAATGGGGCCACCTCAATACTCGAATGCTAACTATTGTTGTATGTAAACTCAACTAACAACAAATATTATAACACCCCGTATCCGAAAACAGACCTCAATGCAGATTTCCATAAATTGTAGGTGCAACCCACGGTTGCCACCCACAGACCGTAAGGTGACCCATGACCAGTGATGGTGGTCCGTGGTTCGAATCTGCAACCCTACCCAGACTCAACCCAGAAAATATTCTAAGTGTCGACCCACGGCCGGACCCACGAATCGTAGGTCAGGTCACGGACCGTGGTCTATGTCAGTGGATCAGACCCCCAATTTCAGCTCTCAGTCACGATTGACGGTAGATCAGTACGAACCGTCAGTCGATCGACGGTCTGTCGGTCCAGTTCGTCGGTGACCCCGACAGCAGTTAAGTCAGGGGTCTTTTCATCTTTTCATTATGCGTTGGACCCCTAAACTACGTCGTTTAAACACTAAACTACATAGTTTTGGTCATTTTTAACCTAGAAACATAACTAGACCTTACCTAAGTCAGATCATTCATCAAAACTTAGAAAAAATAGAGCATAAGAGGAGAAAGAGGTCAATAACCCTAGTTCAAGAACGCATCAAGGTTTCACCAATTTCAGCCCTGAAATCGAAAGATTTCTCTGTGGAATTTGTCACCAGGTATGTGGGATTTCACTAGTGGGTTCCTTTCACCCATTAGGTCCTTAGATTTCAGTCAGAATCTTGATTCCCTCAATGTTATCCAAACCTAGGATTTCTTGAATGTTAGAATTATTGGGTGTTAGCTGTTAGAATGATTCCAAATCATATCATCATGTTGTAGTATTGTTCTTCCCAGATTCATGCATAAACTCAGAACCCTAGCTATGTAGTTCTTTTAGTTCATGAATTACACATGCTAGGCCAGTTAATTCAGCTATATATGTAAACATGCCTAAGTTTTTAAATGGATTATTATCAGTGTATTAATGTTGCATTCTCAGTTTGCATGTCAGTATTTGAGCTATCCAGTGTTACAGCATTTCAGTCATAAAGTATTAACTACTTAATCAATTGGGAGAAGCTTAATACCGACTAACTAGGGTCAGTCACCCTCAAGTCCTAGAACTACGTGCCTTATAGGATGAGTCCCCTCTATTGGGAATTCATTTTAGTGATCATGCCAGCATGCCTCTATACCTCTGGCATAATATATTGGGTCCTCTCGATGGGGCGTATACATCGGACTCCACATTTAGCTCATGTGGTTTTATGTCGGTTATTAGTAGCTCTCTCATAGTTCAGTCAGATTCTATTGCATTGACCATGCTATCGGTATAGTTCAGTATTCAGTCTCAACATATTATAAACCTGGTCATTACATTCAGTTATTTCATGTCAAGTATTCTCAGTTTAGTATCACGCTTATCTCTTATCATTGCTCAGATATATGCTTTGGTTAAGTTATGATTATTGTTCAGCTTTATTATATCCTGCATGCTCAGTAACTTTCAAGTACTGATGCATACTCTGTGCTACATCTTCTCGTGATGTAGGTTCATGTTCTCAGCTTCCAGATCACGCATAGATCGGTTCCCGATCTTCAATTCAACAGCATCAGTGGTGAGTCCTCATTCTTCAAGGACGAGTGACATAACTATCCTCCTTTACTTTTAGTTTTAGTTTCAGTTTTGCTAGATTTAGTTGGGGCATGTCCCAGCACTTCTAGTCAGTTAGAGGCTATTTTCAAACATAGCTAGATTCAGTTTTAGTACTTGAGTTTATTTAAGTAGCTTAAACTATTCTCAGCTTTATATATATATATATATATTCAGACTTAGTATGGGTATTCCCCATCATTTCAGTTTTATTATGATTAAGCTTCCGCATAGTATTTCTTGTTTCAGTTTATCTTTAAGTATGCTTATGATATGACAGTAGGGTTAGCTTGGGGTCACTCGTGATCCTAGGTCTCGTATCCGCATCCTAGGGGTAGCTTCGGGGCATGACAAACTTGGTATCAGATCCTTAGGTTTAAGTGTCCTAAGATGTCTGAAAAGCCACACTAAGTAGAGTCCTTTTCATGGGTGTGAAGTGCACCATATCTAATGAGAGGGAGGCTGCAAAGTGTTTTAGGAAGAACTTCACTCTCTTTGTTACTCTTATCGTGCGTAAGGTATGATCTAATTTCTCGTTTTGACTCATCGTCTTGCGTTTCTGGTCATGCCTCCTCGTAGAGCTTATGGAAGGGGTGTGAATGCATGGAATGCTAACGCTGCCCCTCCAGTCCCAGATCAGGAAGTTTCGAATGCTGAATTTTGGAACGCCAGTTGTTGTCTCAGAGTGTGACAAACCAGAACAATCAGCAGGTTCCAGTTCCGACAAATGCTAATGGTAGGGTTGAGTTGGCATCCTACTAGCTTAAGGATGTGGCTCACATATGGTACACTCAGTGGAAAGACATCAGTGGCTACTCTTTTCTTTTGTAACTCCCTATATAGCAGTAAACTTAATGTTAGTCCCGAAACTCTTCCAAAACCCTTCTCAGTCTCTACTCCAGTTGGTGACCCAATTATAGCTAGACTGGTATACAAAAATTGCCCTGTCACAGTCTCCTAGAGAGTCACCTCAGCAGATCTTATAGAGTTAGAAATGGTAGACTTCGATGTCATTCTCGGCATGGATTGGTTACATTCTTGTTATGCCTCAGTCCATTGTAGAACTAGGATTGTTCGTTTTTAGTTTCCAGATGAACCAATATTAGAATGGAAGGGTAGTAGCTTAGATGGGTCGATTCATTTCTTACCATAAGGCCATAAAGATGATCTCTAAGGATTATCTCTACCATCTAGTTCAGGTTAAGGATTCAAGCTTCGAGACCCCAACTCTTGAGTCAGTTCCTGTAGTTAATGAGTTCCCAGAAGTGTTTCCAGAATATCTTCCCGGAGTTCCTCCTGAAAGCGAAATCGACTTTGGAATTGATCTCCTTCTAGATACCCAGTCCGTCTCTATTCCTCCCTACAGAATGGCAACATCTAAGCTTAAGGAATTGAAAGAGTAGTTGAAAGACCTTCTAGATAAGGGCTTCATCAGACCTAGTATTTCCCCATGGGGTGCACCAGTGTTATTTGTGAAAAAGAAAGATGGTTCCCTCAGAATGTGCATTGACTATCAGCAGTTGAACAGAGTCACAATCAAGAATAAGTATCACATCCCCAGGATTGATGACTTGTTTGACCAACTTCAAGGTGCTAGTCATTTCTCAAAAGATAGACCTCAGATCATATTATCATCAGCTCAAAGTCAGAGATAATGACATTCCAATTAGAGCCTTCATAACTAGGTATGGTCATTATGAATTCGTAGT
This sequence comes from Solanum lignicaule, assembly GCA_029582545.1. Classification (NCBI taxonomy): domain Eukaryota; kingdom Viridiplantae; phylum Streptophyta; class Magnoliopsida; order Solanales; family Solanaceae; genus Solanum; species Solanum lignicaule. The sequence goes on along the minus strand of JAJOOF010000403.1, from coordinate 20,553 downwards.
TATGTCATTAGGACAAACCAATGCTCATGCAATTTTCATGGATTTGATGAACTGGGTGTTCAAGAAGTACTTGGACTTGTTCGTTATCGTCTTTATTGATGATATCCTCATTTACTCTAAGGATGAGGAAGAACATGCTAGTCATTTGAGGGTTGACCTGCAAACTCTCAAAGATCACCAGTTATTCGCTAAGTTTAGCAAATATGAGTTTTGGATGCAATCAGTTGCTTTCCTTAGTCATATTGTGTCTAGCGAAGGAATCTGAGTGGATTCTCAGAAAATAGAAGCAGTGAAACAATGGCCCAGACCTACCTCTCCTATAGATATCAGAAGTTTCTTGGGTTTGGCTGGTTATTACAGAAGGTTCGTGGAAGGATTTATATCCATAGCCTCTCCATTAACTAAGTTAACTCAGAAAAAGGTTAGGTTTCAGTGGTCAGATGATTGTGAGAAAAGCTTTGCAGAATTGAAAACTAGGTTGACCACAGCTCCCATTTTGACTCTACCAGAGGGTTCAGACGGTTATGTTATCTATTGTGATGCATCCAGAGTCGGCCTAGGTTGTGTGTTGATCCAGCAAAGTATGGTTATAGCTGATGCTTCTAGACAGCTTAAGGTGCATGAGAAGAATTATCCAAATCATGACCTCGAGCTTGCAGCAGTAGTGTTCACACTTATGATCTGGAGGCATTACTTGTATGGTGTTCACGTAGAAATGTTCACAGACCATAACAGCCTTCAGTATGTGTTCACCCAAAAAGAGTTGAATCTTCGCCAGAGGAGATGGCTTGAGGAAGAAAGAAAGAAACTAGCAAAACATGTTCACAGACTTTCTCGCTTAGCAGTTCGTCTCAAGAGCATATCAAATGGTGATGTAATAGTCAAGAATGGGTCAAAATCGTCATTGGTAGCGGAGTTTAAGAAAAAACAAGACAGTGATCCAATATTGCTTCAACTTAAGGATGCAGTCCATCAACAGAGAGTTGAGGTTTTCTCCTAGGGAAGAGATGGTGTGCTTCGCTATCAGGATCGATTATGTGTTCCTAAGGTGGGTGAGTTGAGATAGCAAATTCTCGCAGAAGCCCATTATTCCAGATATTCTATTCATCCAGACGCCACTAAGATGTACCATGATCTGCGGGAAGTCTTTTGGTGGAATGCTATGAAAAGGGATTTAGCGGATTTTATGGCTAAGTGCCCCAATTGTCAGCAAGTCAAGGTAGAACATCAGAAACCAGGAGGTATGACTCAAGAGATCAACATTCCTACTTGGATATGGGAAATGATCAACATGGACTTCATCACAGGATTACCTCGTACTCACAGACATCATGACTCCATTTGGGTGATAGTTGATAGAGTTACTAAGTCTGCACGCTTTTTGGCGATCAAGACTACAGATTCGGCGGAGGACTACGCTAAGCTTTACATTAATGCGATAGTCAGGTTGCATGGGGTTCCTTTGTCTATCATCTCAGATAGAGGTCCTCAATTTACCTCTCATTTCTGGAAGTCATTTTAGAAGGGTCTTGGTACTCAACTTAATCTTAGCACAACATTTCATTCGCAGACGGATGGTCAGGCAGAGCGTACCATTCAGACCTTAGAGAATATGTTGAGAGCTTGCGTGATTGATTTCAAGGGTAGTTGGGATGATCACTTTCCTCTTATAGAGTTCACCTACAATAATATTTACCATTCCAGCATTCAGATGACCCCTTATTAGGCATTGTATGGTCGTAGATGTAGATCTCCATTTGGTTGGTTTGAAGTAAGTGAAGCAGCCTTCATAGGGCCAGATTCAGTTCATGATGCTATGGAGAAAACGCAACTCATTAGAGATAGACTTAAGACATCCCAGAGTAGCCAGAAGTCTTATGCAGATATAAGGAGGAGGGAATTAGAGTTCCAAGTTAATGATTGGGTTTTCTTGAAAGTGTCACCTATGAAAGGGGTGATAAGATTTGGCAAGAAAGGGAAGCTCAGTCCTAGATATGTAGGCCTTTACAAGATCTTGTAGAGGGTTGGTAAAGTGGCTTATGAGTTAGAGTTGCCAATAGAACTAGCAGCAGTGCATCCAGTTTTTCACATTTCGTTGCTGAAGAAGTGTGTGGGTGATCTAGCATCTATCATACCTTTAGAAAGTGTGGTGGTGAAGGATAGTCTCACTTATGAAGAGGTACCAGTTGAAATCCTTGATCAGCCGGTTCGAAGGTTGAGAAACAAAGAAGTCACTTCAGTCAAGGTTTTGTAAAGGAGTCAGTCCGTCGAGGGAGCTACTTTGGAAGCAGAAGCAGCCATGAAGGCCAAGTATCCTCACCTCTTTCCTTCTGATTCCATTCCAACTTGAGGTAATAGTTCCTCTTTAGTTTTTCAGTCATTCATGCGCACTTTCAATCTTAGCATCATGTTCCTTCAGGTTGTACTTGCATTTTCAGTGTATTTTCATGTTCTTAGAACTTAGTTCAGTCAGAAATCAGTTTCCAGTATTTAGTGGTAGGGGTTGCAGCTCTCTCCCTCCATTTCAGCTAGTTTAGTCTTCATTCGAGGACGAATGTTCCCAAGGGGGAGATAATGTAACACCCCATATTAAAAAACAAACCTCAATGCAGATTTCCAGAAGTTGCAGGTGAAACCCACGGTTGCCACCCACAGACCGTAGGGTGACCCACGCCCCATGCTGGTGGTCCGTCGTTCGCATTTGAAACCGTCCCCAGACTCAGCCCCAAAAAATATTCGAAGTGTCGACCCACTGTCGGACCCACGAACCGTAGGTCAGGGTATGGACAGTGGTCTGTGTCCGTAGTTCAGACCCCCAATTTCAGCTCTCAGTCACGATTGACGGTTGACCAGCACGGACTGTCAGTCGATCGATGATCCGACAGAAGTTAAGTCAGGGGTGGGTCTTTTAGTCTTTTCCTTATGCGTTGGACCCCTAAACTATGTCGTTTAAACCCTAAACTACGTAGTTTTTGTCAGTTTTAGCCTAGAAACATAACTAGAACTTAACCAAGTCATATCATTCATCAAAACTTAGAAAAATCAGAGCGTAAGAAGAGAAAGAGGTCAAGAACCTTAGTTCAAGAACACAACAAGGTTTCACCAGTTTCAGCCCTGAAATCAAAAGATTTCTCCATGGAGTTTGAGACCAGGTATGTGGGATTTCACTAGTGGGTTCCTTTCACCCATTAGGTCCCTAGATTTCAGTTAGAATCTTGATTCCCTTAATGCTATTCAGACCTAGGGTTTCTTAAATGTTAGAATTGTTGGGTGTTAGCTGTTAGAATGATTCCAAATCATATCACCTTGTTGTAATATTGGTTCCCAGATTCATGTATAAACTCAGAACCCTAGCTATGTAGTTCTTTTAGTTCATTAATTACACATGCTAGGCCAGTTAATTCAGTTATATATGTAAACATGCCTCAGTTTTTTAATGCATTATTATTAGTATATCAATGTTGCATTCTCAGTTTGCATGTCAGTATTTGAGCTATCCAGTGTTACAGCATTTCAGTCATAAAGTGTTAACTACTTAATCAATTGGGAGAAGATTAATATCGAGTGGAGTAGGGTCAGTGATGTGCCGCGAAATCGTGTCACATTTGATGCTTAATAACTATGAACTAATACTGGAATTAAGTGATATTTTGGGATTATTTGATGGGTTTGTTAAATGTGTAGGCAGAATCTAGGTTGTACAAAAAAAGAAGCAGAACTGATGTTGGCCCAAGTGAAGTTCACGGCCAACTTCACGAATCGTTAACTTTGTTACGGTCCGTGGTTGAGCTCGTGAAAGTGGGCCAGAACTGCGCCTTGAGAAGATGAACAGCAAGAATTAAAGTGAAGATCACGGAGGTTTATACGGGCCGTTGTTATTACCACGAACCGTGGTACCTACTGTGAAGCTGAACCAGTATAAAAGCAAGAAAGAGAAAGTTTGAAAATAAAGTGAAGACCACGGGTGACTTCCCGGGCCGTGGTACTCACTACGGACCGTGGTGTCTCTCGTGGTACATTTTCCAGTGACCAAGTTTGAAGACCCACTCTGGGGAAGATCCAAGGCAAGACCACGGAGGGTTTCACGGTTCGTGAATACCTTGGCGGGTCGTGGTAGTGGCCATGACAAGTCCCGACAACTCAGTCCTAACTTGATTAGGACTCATTTTAAACATTCTATTTTGAATTACTTTAGGTTGTTTTGTGAATCATTATTCATTATCTGACGTTTCACAACAAGGAATAGAAAGAAAACTTGAGTTTTAGATTTTGGATTCAGATTATTGTCATCTGTAGGACATTGTTCATTTCGTTCTTGAGATTATCAAGTGGTTGTTGAATTACCAATTATTTTTGTAAGTAATTCTTAATATGTTTTCATTATCTATTATTGATTCTTTGCATAAGAACATGAGTGGCTAAACGTCACAACTGGGTGTGTGGGATCTATGATGATATTCTAGTTGTGATTTCGTAAAATGAGTAAAAAGGCAATCTTTGTTTACAACTTGTAGTTTACAGCTTTCATTATAATTTTAGGCTATTGAGTGCACGTTTTAGACAGGCCTGTATCTGGTGTTTGTTTGAGAGAAAAGCATCAGTTGGGAAAACGCTAAACTAAATTTACGAATTGGAGTTAAAGTCGGATTTCGAGAGAAGGGATCTTTAACACCATATCAAATTAAGCGAAGTCCAATATCGATAACACTTTAAGTTCGAGAGAATTATAGTGAATATTATCTAATTAGGCTGAGAAGCGTTAGATTTATTTAAGTCGCAAAGAGTTTATAAACATTGATTTACTTGACACTCAATTTACGGAAGAGCGTTATAATCGATGTCATAGTAAACACAAAACCTGGTTTCTTTAAATTGATTGAATCAACTTACAACGAAATCTTTTATGAACCATGTAACTAAGTTTTGACTGGAAGTACTTGCTGATAGAATACTTTTCAATTAAACCCAATTTTACTTTCCTTGTTAATTGTTTAGGAAATAGTAACGACAATTGAGTAAATGCGATAGTGAAACTTTATCTGTAAAGAAATTCTCTGTGGGATCGACCTCAACTCTAGTTGAGTTCTGTAAATTGACAACGACCGTTTACACTCCTTATTTGGAGTGTAAGTTTGGACCTATCAAATTTTGGCGCCGCTGCTGGGGAATTTCAATTCAGAAGTGTTTTACGAGCTTTTATTCAATTTGTAGTTATATTTCCTAATTTTACATTTTGTTCTGTGTTTGTGTCTCTTTCAGGTGAGTGCTACTGTGTATGTCAAGTACCAGGAGTAAAGGAGTTCCATTGATCCCTTACGACTCAGAACTCGAAAAGAATCTTCAAAAAATGGTGAATGCACAAGAATTGGAGGCACAAAGACAAAGGTTGGGACTAGAAGCGAAAGCCGCTGCAAGAGGTGTTCAGCAGAACGGCGGTAACAACCAACCTAGGGTGGTAGATGAGAATAGAGGAGTGGATGGATTGATCCCTCCCCAGCGCCAACCAATAGCTCCAAGGGGTAGAGCTCAACATCCAGCGCACATGATGTATGATGAAGATGTTGCAGATTTGGATGGAGCTGGAGCCACTGGAGCGATAGTGTTACCTGCCCTACCTCCAGGTGTTGAGTTCACAATCACCAGCACTATGATTCAATTGTTGAATCTTAAAGGTATGTTTAGGGGTGCAGCTGGTGATGATGCAAATCAGCACTTGATGAACTTTGTGGCTATCTGTAAGTCACAAAAGATTCCTGGGGTAAACCAAATAGCAATGAGATTGAGGTTGTTTCCATTGTCTCTTACTGGAGAGGCGACTAACTAGTTGAATGAGTTGCCAGATGACTCCATCAGAACTTGGAATGAGTTGAAGGAAGCTTTCCTGGAACGATTCTTCCCAGAATCAAAAGAGATGCAAATGAAGGATGATATTAGTACACACAAGCAACTACCAGGAGAAGCCATGCATGATACTTGGTGGAGGTTCAGCCAAAAGTTAAAGAAATGCCCCAGCCACGATCTTACCAAAAGGCATCTTAAACAGGCCTTTTATAGGTCTCTGAATTATGTTACTAAACCTGTTGTTGATGCAATTTGTGGAGGCTCATTTATGAGGAAGCCATTTGCAGAAAGCATGCAGCTATTAGATGAGGTCTCAAAGAACAATAGAGCATGGTACACTAGAGATGCAAAGGTAGGAGAGCTCGGGTATACATTTGAGCTTTCAGCTGAACAAAGGAAGAGAGAAGAAGAAAGGGACCAAGACATGACACATATGAGGACTCAAATAGACTTGCTCAAAAAGCACATTGTTGCCAAGTATGAAAAGGTGAATGCTGTGGGACAGCAGCACAGGTATGAAGATCAGGATCTTGACATTGATGAGGAAGCTAACTATTTGGGGAATCAAGGAGGTTTCCAGAATTATAACTTTGGAAATCAGGGTTACAATTCTGGAAAAGCAGGTCAGAGCTATGCTAGGGATGGTCAGTATGAAAGGCCAGCAAATAGAGATCAAGGAAACTGGCAAAACAGAGAGGGGTATAGGAATGACCGCAGTGGTGTATTTGTACCTCTAGGTAATAGAGACCGGGTGAGTGGTAGTTCTAACGGGTCCAAGCTGGAGGACATGATGGCTAAGGTACTTCAGAAGGTTGAGTCAACTGATGCAGGGGTGAAAGAAATGAGAGGTGACTTCTCGAGCATGAGTCAGATGGTGGACTCTCACACCACCTCCATTGAACAAATAGAGCAGCAGTTGGGGCAACTCTCAGCCTCAATTAATCAGAAAAAGAACGGATCACTACCAAGTGACACCATTCAAAATCCCAAGAAGGAAGGACACTGCATGGCCATCGCCACCAGGAGTGGTAAAGTTCTTTCTAACCCTATTTCTGCAGGTACCAAGTATGAACAGGTCTTGGAGCAAGCTAGCAGAGAGAAGGATGAGAATATACAGGTAGATGATCGGGGAGAGGCTCAACAATCTCAACCTAAAGCACAACATTCGAGAGGAAAAAAGAAAGAGGTTCAGGAACACCTGCCCTTACAGCAGATTCCCAGGCCACCTACTCATTTCCCTCAAAGGCTCAAAAAGAAAGCTGAAGATGGAAAGTTTACAACATTCATCACCATGCTGAAACAACTTTCAGTAAACATTCCATTGGTTGAAGCCCTAGAGCAAATGCCAGGATATGCCAAGTTCATGAAAGACTTGGTCACCAAGAAAAGAGTTGTAAGTCATGATTTCTCTAACTATATTCATCATTGCAGTGCCATTGCTACCATATCTCTGGTGCAGAAAAAGGAGGATCCAGGTGCATTCACAATACCATGCACCATTGGGTCAATCAAGTTTGCAAAAGCTTTATGTGATCTGGGAGCTAGCATAAATCTGATGCCTTTAGCCATTTATAAAAAGTTAGGTTTGGGAGTACCAAAACCTACAGTAATGAGGTTGATGATGGCTGATAGGTCAGTAAAGAGGCCAGTGGGAATCCTGTGTGATGTATTGGTAAAGGTGGGCACTTTCATCTTTCCAGCTGATTTTGTGATTCTGGATTGCGAAGTAGATTTTGAGGTTCCCATAATCTTGGGAAGACCCTTTTTGGCCACAGGAAGAGCTTTAGTGGATGTTGAGAGAGGAGAGTTGAAGTTCAGACTCAACACAGATGAGGTAAGGTTCAACATTTGCAGGTCAATGAAACAGCCACGAGATATGAATGTGATATCTGCAATAGAGATGGTTATTGATGAAGACATGTGGGTACGTACAGAAGAGAGAATGGTTGTTGAAACATTAGCAGCAGTACTGATGAACTTTGATGTGGATTTCCAGTCTGACTATGTAGAGACTGTGAATGCCTTGCAGGGTATGGGAGCACATTCGTATGCGCCAAAGAAATTGCACTTGGACTTGAAAAACAGGCCAAGTCCTCCAGCAAAACCATCCATTGAGGAGCCACCAGTGTTAGAGCTGAAACAGTTACCTAATCACATCAGGTATGTATTCTTGGGTACTAATAACACTTTACATGTGATATTGGTTGCAAATTTGAATGAAGAGCAGGTACAAGAGGTGATCAAGGTGTTAAAAAGATACAAAAGAGCCATTGGATGGACCATTGCTGATATAATTGGGATACCTCAGGTATTTGCACGCATAAGATTCAGCTTAAGGAAGACTGCAGCCCGAGTATTGAACAATAACGGAGGTTGAACCTACCTATGCAAGAGGTGGTTAAGAAAGAAATAATCAAATGGTTAGATGTTGGGGTGGTCTACCCTATTTCTGATAGCCACTGGGTCAGTCCAGTGCAATGTTTGCCTAAAAAGGGAGGCATGACTATGGTAGCGAATGCCAAGAATGAATTAGTCCCGCAGAGACTGGTCACTGGATGGCGAGTGTGCATGGATTACAGGAAGTTGAACAAGTGGACTTTGAGGGATCATTTCCCATGCCTTTCATGGACCAGATGCTTGACAGGTTGGCAGGTAAAGGATGGTACTTTTTCTTAGATGGATACTTTGGTTACAACCAGTTATCAATTGCACCTGAAGATCAGGAAAAGATCACCTTCACATGTCCTTATGGCACCTTTGCGTTTAAACGCATGTCATTTGGACTATGTAATGCACCAGCCACATTTCAAAGGTGTATGATGTCCATCTTTTTAGACATGGTTGAGGACACTATAGAGGTATTTATGGATGACTTCTCTGTAGTAGGCGATACTTTTGATGACTGTTTGTTGAATCTTAGCAGGGCTTTACAGAGATGTGAGGAAGCCAACTTAGTGCTAAATTGGGAGAAGTGCCACTTCATGGTAAAAGAGGGCATAGTCCTTGGACACAAGGTGTCACAGAAAGGAATTGAGGTCGATAAGGCTCAGATTGAGGTGATTGAAAAATTACCTCCGCCAATCTATGTGAAGGGTGTTCGAAGCATCCTAGGAAACGCCGGATTCTATAGGCGTTTCATCAAAGACTTCTCAAAAATTGCACACCCCATGTGCAAGCTTTTAGAGAAAGAGGTGAAATTTGTCTTTGATGAGACATGCCTTAAAGCATTTAAGTGCCTAAAAGAGAAACTGATTTCAGGACCAGTGATTATTGGCCCAGACTGGGCGGAGCCATTTGAGGTGATGTGTGATGCTAGTGGGACTGTGTTAGGAGTTGTGTTGGGACAAAAGCGCAACAGGATGTTCCATCCGATTTACTATGCTAGTAAGTCGCTAAATGGGGCACAGCGAAACTACACAGTCATTGAATAGGAACTATTGGCTGTAGTGTATGCTTTTGAAAAATTCAGAGCTTATCTCTTGGGCACTAAAGTGATAGTTCACACAGACCATGCTGCTTTGAGATATCTCATGGCAAAGAAAGATGCCAAGCCTAGGTTGATCAGATGGGTATTGCTTCTTCAAGAGTTTGACTTCGAAGTGAAAGACAAGAGAGGTTGTGAGAACCAGGTAGCTGATCACCTGTCTAGGTTGGAAGCTGCAAAGACGAAAGAACTTGAGCTCGAGATAAATGACACATTCCCGGATGAACAGGTATTAGCTGCTACTCTTGACCTTATTCCTTGGTTTGCTTACTATGCTAATTTTCTGGTCAGTGACTTATTGCCCGAGGGAATAACATATCAGCAAAGGAAAAGGTTTCTGCATGATGTAGACAAGTACTTTTGGGATGAACCATATCTGTACAGGGTGTGTGCTGACAATATAATTAGGCGATGTGTTTCGGAAGCTGAAATTTTGCATATCTTGGAGGCCTGTCACTCATCTCCAGTTGGTGGTCATCATGGTGGTGCTCGAACAGCTCACAAGATACTTCAGTATGGGTATTACTGGCCTACAATTCATCAAGATGCAGTGGATATAGTAAGAAGCTGTGATGTGTGCCAGCGGCAAGAAGCCATCTCTCGGCACCATGAGTTACCTATGACACCTATTCTGGAGGTGGAATTGTTTGATGTGTGGGGTATTGACTTCATGGGTCCCTTTGTGAGTTCATATGGGAAGAAATATATACTGGTGGCTGTGGACTATGTGTCCAAATGGGTTGAAGCTGTTGCATTACCTGAGAATGATGGAAAGAGTGTCGCTGGGTTCTTGAAAAAGAACATCTTTTCAAGGTTTGGAACACCCAGAGCCATTATCAGTGATGGTGGGTCTCACTTCTGCAACAAAGTCTTTAGTGCACTTCTAACCAAGTATGGAGTAAAACAGCACAAGGTGGCAACACCTTATCACCCACAGACGAGTGGTCAAGTGGAAGTTTCTAACAGGGAAATTAAAACAATCTTAGCAAAGACAGTGAATGCCAACAGGATAGATTGGGCACGGAAGCTAGATGATGCCCTATGGGCATATCGGACAGCTTTCAAGACACCTATTGGTATGTCTCCATATCAATTGGTGTTTGGAAAGGTGTGTCATCTACCCGTTGAGCTTGAGCATAGAGCACTCTGGGCGTTGAAGAAGCTGAATCTATATTGGAGCGAAACTGCAAACTTGAGGCTAGATCAGATCAATGAGATAGATGAGTTCCGTCTGAGGGCCTATGAGAGGGATGCACTGTATAAGGAGAGGATGAAGCTATGTCATGACAAGCATATTGAGAAAAGGAGCTTTACTCCTGGTGACTTGGTGTTACTTTTCAACTCCTGACTGCGTCTATTTCTAGGAAAACTGAAGTCTAAATGGTCTGGACCCTTTAAAGTCACACAGGTTTTTCAATCTGGTGCTATTGAATTGGAAAATGAGAAAGGCGAGAGGTTCAAAGCTAATGGTCAGCGAATCAAGGCATATTTGGGTGCTCCTGAGGATGTGAAAATTGTGGAGGAATGTAAACTTGATGAAGTCTGAGTAATCAAGTAACCTGTGTCGCGCTGCGACGTTAAATTGTGTGCTGCTTGGGAGGCAACCCAAGATGTAATTATATTAGGTATGTTCTCGTTTTCCTTATTTTTCTTTATTTTAATAGAGTCACTGTGTGCTGAGGTGTGCAGGAGAGAATAAGGGGGAAAATGCAGAAATTGGTGCAGATTGAACGTCACCGTCAGGACCACGAACCGTTAAGATTTTCACGGGAACTATCACAATTCGTCAAACTGAGGACTAAATTTGGAAGCTACTGGAAATTGCATAAATAGGGTTCACGGAGGTGTTCACAGTCCGTCATATATTGTACGAGCCGTCTAACCTTTCGTGAACCTCAGGTAGGAATCTCAATTCCAAGTCAACATCACGGATAGTTTCACGGACCGTGATTTCTTTTACGGGCAACTTCACGGTCTGCCGTCTGCATCAGGTAAGTTTCTTTGCCAGGGTAATGTCACGAACAGATCCACGGACCGTGATATCTTCCACAGAAGTCTCAAGGCCCGTAATCTACTACCTAGTAACACCGATGACCCAACCCGACCTGTGCGTAACCCAACTCATAAATTAAAACGTATTTATTGATTCCAAAGGGCAAAACTTCATTTTCTCTCTTTTTCTCCTCCACAACAGTTATCTAAGGAAGAATTGATCATCATTCATCAATAAATCCTACATCTACCCAAGAATCCAAACCCTAAGTGTTCAGTTGTGCAAGTGTGTCTAGCTATTTCCCGTTTTTGGTTTCTTCAATCCAAGTAAGTTGAGTTTCAATGGTTTGCACCGTTACATCTTTTCTATAATGACTTCGATTTTCTTGGCTTCAGTATGCATTTGTGATGATTAATTGCTAAACTATTACTTACTTGGAGTGGGTAAGTCGAAATTGGAAATTTGTAGTTATTCTTGTGTGTTGGTCGATCACAGGAGGGTCAAATTTGTAGGTCAGGTAGTGAAATGTAGGTTACTTAATTTAGTTGAATAAGTAGTAGGGTAGGGTTTAAAGTATGAGAAGAGCCTGTATTTGTACAACAATGGGGATTAAGTGCAAAAAATTGATGTTGGAAGGACGATGACTGACCTATTGCCTAGTGTAAGACTACGACAGGTTGTACTAACCGTGGAAGACATTATGGGTCGTGCAACTTATCGTAAACCACACTTCAAAATTAACCAAACCCTTAGTGGTCCTCAATTAAAGTTCACGGGCAGTATCACGAATCGTGGTTCACTCCATGGGCCGTGAAACCTTCCGTTAACATCCCTTGGTTAAATGGCCAAAAATTCCTTGTGCACTCTGATCCTGTTTAAACTCCACGAGGGACATCACGGTCCGTGGTTTATACCACGGCTCGTTCAAGTTCTCATAGTGTTCCCTTGTTTGTAGTTTTAGGTATTTAGTTTTTGTTAATATTGTGATTCCGTGTCCCTTCTCGATGATAGATTGGGTGACGGCATTCTTAAGGCAAGGCATCACGATGATATTACACAAGGGAAGTCTGAGTACCCGCTAGTTTGTCATTTTATTAATGATTGTACTGAATTGGTGTTTTGCTTCTCAGGTACAATGGGTCCCAGAAGAAAGAATGATAACAAACTTGCTCCTGTCACTGCTTCACAATCAGAGGGTCATGGTGACTCCGAAGCGAGTGGGTCTGAGGTGCAAATAAATGTTACACCTGAAGATCACTCGCCTCAGGCTACTAGATCATTGTCTAGGAGAGCTATTCTCCAGGACTCACTTCCTCAATCTGAAGAGAGAGGTAGTAGTTCCGAGAATAGGGAAAACTCAGGAAGTCAAACTGATATTGCTGCTGGTAACCAATCTGCAGATGACTCGAGGGAAAGTGTTGAATCTGACAGCGGTTCTCAAGCCGACACAAGTACTTCTCCACCTGTGGCTACCACAGAAACTGAAACTGGAGTACGAGAGGAAACAGTTAATAGAGAGAATGAGTAGGAAATCACCAATGATAATACCATAGTGATGTATGTGAATGCTCAGGAACCTAACCCTGCATTGAGACCACAGCTGATTGCTTGTTATCGCTCCATGTGGACTGTCAATAGGTCTAAAGAGTTCTTCGATAATGGTATTGTGGATAAAACTGGGGGCTTCAAGAATCGATCAATTATGCCTGAGACTAGGGTGGTGGTAGCTGATGTCAAAGCATTCTCGGACATCTATCGGATATTTCAGCTCCATCAGTTCGATTGGATGGACAATGCACCTGGTGAATACTCTAGCCACCTAACCAGAGAATTTTATTCCTCTTATGCAGCTACATTGATGAATTTTGCTGCGGATACAGAGACCACTAAGCGTGGACAGAAAGACATGGCTAGTACCTAGGGTCCACTCAACTCAATCATAGTTAGGGGCAAATCAATAGATATTTCTGAGGCGTCGATTAACAGAATGTTGTACGACCCAGAGTACTCTGCACCCGTTTCAGTTGGTCTTTTTGAGGGCAAACATCATGAGGTCACCAGTGATGCTACAATGGAAGATCAGACTTCTCGAGAAAGGGTTTTACGCTGGATTGCGAAGCAAATTGCCATAGATGGGCAAAATGCAGGTTGGGTCACGACAACTCCAACACTTATCACTAAAGCTTCGCTATCTTTCCCGGCCAAGGTTTGGTGGGTTGTTGTCCGAGCGCAATTGAGACCGATAGCTAATGATAACACTTTGTCCCCTTCCCTGGCCTCGTTAGTAGCATGTCTTATGGTAGGTTACCCAGTCAATATAGGACGGATAATAGCAATAGAGATGAGAGACAGGGCGCTAAATGAGAGAGCTGCATTTCCTTTTCCCTGTCTGATAGGGAAATTATGTCGAGGAGCGAATATTCCTCCGAACAGCCTAGTTGACAGATGGGGTGAAGCATTCAGACTAACCCAGGTTTCAAAAATCAAGGATGTCGCGAACCATCTCTTTGGCGTGAATCTGCCGCTATAAGTACTTTAGTTGTTGTTCCACATGTCCCACTTGATATCCCCCCAGGCAAGTAGAGATCCAGAACAGGGAGAGTCATCACAACCGTCCACAGAGGCACCACCACCTCCAGCTTCAGCCTCCCAGACTCCAGGTACCTTTATCACTATCCCTATGTTTTTTCTTGAGAAATTGGTTGTAGATCAGCGACAGACCAGGACATTGGTAGACCAAATTGTGCTCCGGATGCCCCAGCTGATAGAAACAAAGGTATTAGCTGCGAAAAAGGAGAACAAAGATGAGATGAGGACGGAGCTATCAGTCTTAAAGAACAGAATGGATGGTTTGGAGAACCTTGTTCAGGATCACTTCCAGGCTACCGGTTCAGCAGATACTGAAGAGCTCAGAGCCCAGTTGGCCGAAATACGCACTCACATTGCTAAGCTGGCTGAAAAGCTAGCACAGGTGCCCACTCCGGTCATGCCAGAGTCATTGATGCAAATGTTAAGTCAGGCACCCTCCACTCAAACACTCGATGATCTTTGGGGAGCACCCCCTACAAGTAAATCCGGCAAGAGAAAATACATAGCTGGAGAACTTGATGAGAAGACCCCTACTGACCCAGCTAGAAAGGCAAGAAGGCAAGAAAAGAGAGCTCGTAGAGCATCAAAGAGGGAAGCTAGGGAGAAGGAAGCCCTTGACCAGCAACAGCGAGATGCAGCCTTAGTTGGAGCTTCTGGTTGTGGTGCACCTGCTTCGACTAATGAGGACCACACTGATCATGTCCCGAGACCTGAGAGTGCACCCATTGATAAGGGTGTCAATGCTGATACAACGACCGGCGTCTAGAGTGCCGCAGGTATGACCCCTCCTCATAGCCTGTGTATTTGATTGTTTTATCTCGACTTTGACGACAAAGTCCTTTTTATTTGGGGAGAGGGTGGTCAGCAGCCGTCCATAGCTGTTAGAAAAATGGAGGTTGGCTCTTTGTATTACTGTTTTGGGTGTTTTATGTATTGAGCTGTGCAGCAGCTACTCTGTGAATATTGAGGACCAAAATCTGAGTTTGACAGTTAGGATCTTTAGATGACATCTTAGATACTGATATGTTGAAAGTGGCTAATCTGACCAATTAATTGGTGAACCAAGAAACAAAAAAAAATGCAATCATGTGTAGTGTGTGAGTAAGTTTTGATTGAAGTCTAACACTAGGAGCAGAAACTAGAACTTGCCTAAGTAGTCTTGCTTGAATCTGAAAATAACCAGATAGGAAAGGATCAGTAGGCCATTTTTGTTAAACCAGTAAAAAAAAATTAAAAAAATTATAAAATAAAATTAAAAAAAAGAACCAAATGTAAAGCTTATCCACTTGAACCCAATTTGAGCCTTAAATCAGTCTTTGTTCTTACCCAACATATATCAAATCCTTGGTTCTCCGAAGGAACATGATATCACAACTCAGGCCAAAAGCATAAGTTGAGGGTGATTGCAATCCGAACAGAAAGAAAAAGGGAAAAAGAAGGTTCAACCAGTAAGCTGAATGTGTAAAAAAGAAAAAAAAAGAAAATGATAGCTACTGGGTCGGGATGAAATAAAGAAAAAGAGAGAATCACTCAGAAAAGAGTTTGTGAAAACGAAACTTTGGGAAACCAAGGAATTAGTCACTCACAAAACCAAATATCCATTCCCTAGCCCCCAAGCCTATGTTACAAGCAAATAAAGTCCTACAGTGATCCTATTCCGGGTGTTTGAAAGAGAAAGTGTAGAAAGCAAGGGCAAGCCTATGGTAGTTTGTTGTTAGTGTTAGAAGTTCATTGAGAGCGTGAGAGTAGTACTCAATCCCTACCAATATGAGAGAGGGACTTCTTTGGTGTGAGGACACAGTGGTTGCATTTGAAAGTAGATTGTGTGAGCTGATAATTCGCAGGTATAAGCATGATTGACTATGAGTAATGAGATGTCATGTATTGATCCTTACATGTTAGATTCAGAGGTTTGGGATACAAATTATACTTGAAATAGTTGATGCGTAGTGTCATAAATCTGGAAATGAATTGAGGGTTGATTATATTTGTTTGTTTTCTCATCACTTGAGGACAAGTAATGGTTCTAAGTGGAGGGTGTTGATGTGCCGCGAAATCGTGGCACATTTGATGCTTAATAACTATGAACTAATACTGGAATTAAGTGATATTTTGGGATTATTTGATGGGTTTGTTAAATGTGTAGGCAGAATCTGGGTTGTACAGAAAAAGAAGCAGAACTGATGTTGGCCCAAGTGAAGTTCACGGCCAACTTCACGAACCGTTAACTTTGTTACGGTCCGTGGTTGAGCTCATGAAAGTGGGCTAGAACTGGGCCTTGAGAAAATGAAGAGCAAGAATTAAAGTGAAGATCACGGAGGTTTATACGGGCCATTGTTATTACCACGAACCGTGGTACCTACTGCGAAGCTAAACCAATATAAAAGCAAGAAAGAGTTAAAAGAAGGTTTGAAAACAAAGTGAAGACCACGGGTGACTTTACGGGCCGTGGTACTCACTACGGACCGTGGTGTCTCTCGTGGTACATTTTCCAATGACCAAGTTTGAAGACCCACTCTGGGGAAGATCCAAGGCAAGACCACGGAGGGCTTCACGGTCCGTGAATACCTTGACGGGTCGTGGTAGTGGCCATGACAAGGCCCGACAACTCAGTCCTAACTTGATTAGGACTCATTTTAAACATTCTATTTTGAATTACTTTAGGTCGTTTTGTGAATCATTATTCATTAACAGAAAAAAAAACTTGATTTTTAGATTTTGGATTCAAATTATTGTCATCGGTGGGACATTGTTCATTTCGATCTTGAGATTATCAAGTGGTTGTTGAATTATCAATTATTTTTGTAAGTAATTCTTAATATGTTTTCATTATCTATTATTGATTCTTTGCATAAGAATATGAGTGGCTAAACGTCATGACTGGGTGTGTGGGATCTATGATGATATTCTAGTTGCGATTTCGTAAAATGAGTAAAAAGGCAATCTTTGTTTACAACTTGTAGTTTACATCTTTCATTATCATTTTAGGCTATTGAGTGCACGCTTTAGACAGGCCTGTATCTGGTGTTTGTTTGAGAGAAAAGCATCAGTTGGGAAAAAATTAAACTAAGTTTACGAATTGAGTTAAAGTCGGATTTCGAGAGAAGGGATCTTTAACACCATATCAAATTAAGCGAAGTCTAATATCGATAAAACTTTAAGTTCGAGAGAATTAGAGTGAATATTATCTATTTAGGCTGAGAAGCGTTAGATTTATTTAAGTCGCAAAGAGTCTGTAAACATTGATTTACTTGACACTTAATTTACGGAAGAGCGTTATAATCAATGTCATAGTGAACACAAAACCTGGTTTCTTTAAATTGATTGAATCAACTTACAACGAGATCTTTTGTGAACCGTGTAACTAAGTTTTGACTGGAAGTACTTGCTGATAGAATACTTTTCAATTAAACCCAATTTTACTTTCCTTGTTAATTGTTTAGGAAATAGTAAAGACAATTGAGTAAATGCGATAGTGAAACTTTATCTGTAAAGAAATTCTCTGTGGGATCGACCTCAACTTTAGTTGAGTTCTGTAAATTGACAACGACCGTTTACACTCCTTATTTGGAGTGTAAGTTTGGACGTATCAGTCAGTCACCTTCAAGTCCCAGAACTACGTGCCTCGTAGAATAAGTCCCCTATGTTGGGCATTACATTTTAGTGATCACGCCAGCATGCCTCTATACCTCTAGCAGGGTATATTGGGTCCTCTCGATGGGGCGTATACATCGGACTCTACATTTAGCTCATGTGGTTTTATGTCGGTTATTAGTACCTCTCTCACAGTTCAGTCAGAACCTATTGCATTGACCATGTTATCAGTATAGTTCAGTATTCAGTCTCAGCATGTTATAAACCTGATCTTTGCATTCAGTTATTTCATGTCCAGTATTCTCAATTTAGTATCAAGCTTATCTCTTATCATAGCTCAGATATATGCCTTGGTTCAGTTATGATTATTGTTCAGCTCTATTCTATCATGCATGATTAGTACCTTTCAAGTACTGATGCATACTCTACGCTACATTTTCTCGTGATGTAGGTTCAGGTTCTCAGCTCCAAGATCATGCATAGATCGGTTCCCGATCTTCAGTTCAGCAGCATCAGTGGTGAGTCCTTATTCTTCGAGGATGAGTGACATGATTATCCTCCTTTGCTTTTAGTTTTAGTTTCAGTTTTGCTAGATTTAGTTGGGGCATGTCCCAGCACTTCTAGTTAATTAGAGGCTATTTTCAGACATAGTTAGATTCAGTTTTAGTACTTGAGTTTATTTAAGTATCTTAAACTATTCTCAGCTTTATATATATATATATATATATATATATATATATTCAGACTTAGTATGGGTATTCCCCATCATTTCAGTTTTATTATGATTAAGCTTTCGCATAGTGTTTCTTGTTTCAGTTTATCTTTAACTATGCTTATGATATGCCAGCAGGGTTAGCTTGGGGTCACTCGTGATCCTAGGTCTCGTGTCCGCGTCCTGGGGGTAGCTTTGGGGCTTGACAAAAATTGTAACGAGCCGAGAGCACCCCTTAGTCGTTACCGACGTATTCGACCTCTCGGAGGTCTTATACAAGCCCTTAGCATTCGTCATAGCATTTATTATAGAAAAATAGCAGAAAATTTAAAAGTTTTTCATAATGTAACACAAGACATAAAAGTCACCTCATTAAACCTTTAATACAAAAATTGGAGTACTACGTCTCAAGGTAGCCATCTTAAAACATGACTACAACACAAGAGGGACACAGCCCTTACAATACAAAAGAAACTACTATCTAGTACATAGAACTTAAGGAAACTCTTTAACTTAAAGGTCCTTGAATCTTTAAGGACACACCCGAACTTGGGAATAGTAAGCCAAGCTCATCACTTCTAGGAAAGGCCCTTTAGTCACCATCACCTACACTTGGTGTAAAAAGATGAAGAAGAATGGTGTTAGTACAAGAATGCACTAAGTATGATAACCATGCAAAACATGCTCTTAAAGGACATTTAGTTGGAAACTATGCATCATGCCTTTTTAGAGAAACTTTAAGAACATTTAGTACATAGGCACAATATAAACCACATACATCATCATACACACGGAAACCATTCATAATAGCACATGATGCCACTTATAACATTTTAGGCACATTCAATGCATACAATACATTACCTTCCTCTTTATCTTAACTCCTTTCCTCAAGCAACCCTTAGGGAATACTTGGTGCAATGTATTGCCTTAAGGTTACCAAAGGTGAACTTACATATAGCCTTCATCAATCTAACCACATATATTCATAGAGTCATAAGCACTCCATAAGACATAGTCTTCACATAGGCACCATCACCTAAGACAACCCCTAAGTCACACTAGTGCAATGTGCAAGTAGCATCCCATAATACTACTCCCACCAAGTGTTCCATCTCATGAGACAACATCTATGTTAGGAACCCGGACTTGCTAAACGTGACGGTTCTCTTGTGGGAAGCCGGACTTGCTAAACGTGAAGCGCCCACTCTCATTTTTCATGTTCACTCGGTGCTAAGCTCCAACTCCTTTTTTAAACATCTTTAAGCCTTTATTTAACATTAGTTCATAAAGTAGGCTTTAGGGACTTAATCCCTCATATCATATAGCTCAAAGGTTTCTAAGATGAGAATGACCTTTCATCGTAGAACCTACATTATGTGAGAATGACCTTTCACATAATCATACCATATTGATAACATAGTCTAGTTTAGAGTACAATTGAGGAAACCTTTCAAGAGACTCACTTTCACTAGATTATCATAAATCTTATTCATTCATTCATGTGTGTGTGTACATATGTGAGAAAGCCTTTCACATAAACACTTTTATACAACACATATTCATACCTTGCTAATCATACACTTTGCATGCATAATAAGATGTAAGGGTGCATATAAAAGTTCACTTTTCAATAGACACCATAACACATCATATGCATAGCTATACATGTAGAGTGTGTGTGTGTGTGTGTGTGCATATTGGTCCTCATAGTGACATATTAGCAACAACATTGAATTTGAGTGTTCTTCCCTTAAAGGGATCACAACACATTCACAATATGTCCCCAATTCATGAGCAATTCACATATAAAGCCCTTAGGGATTCTAGACCACACACCTACACGTCATTATAGGAGACAAAGACACATTCAACATTGAATAAGTACTCCTAACATGTATATGATCAAACATTCATATAGGGGTCATATATGTATGGGTCATTCCACAATAGTACCAAACATAATCAATCATGTAGATCACACCTTATCCCTAACACTATCATTCACATTATACTCCTCATTATCAATAAACTTTAAACATCATGCTAGCATTGAGGATTTCATACATAACCTTCATAGCATAACTTCATAAACATATGCATCATAATCATCAATTCACTTCACATCTATTGCCTTCAAGGCCATGCTCACAACATGCATAGATAGACAAGAAGTGAACACCTCTAGGAATGAGAAACATAGGAATAAACATACTAGTAGAAAGTTAAGAAAAATAAAAAGAAAATTGAAAAAATTATATCCGGAATATAAAAAACTCAATATAACAAAAACTAATAACGACAAATTAAATCAATTAATAGATAATATATCTAAAATAG